>JARQZK010003703.1:0-45000 GCA_030704885.1 Cynegetis impunctata | reverse complement strand
CATGATGTCAAAGTAGTAGACAGGAGTTTCAACCTGGTCAATCAATGTTTCTCGGAACTGAAAACTGAAACACCAGTAAATAAGAAATCCCATATTGTTTACCAGATTCCATGTGGAAACTGCAACGGTATATATATTGGACAGACATCACAGAATCTCGAAAACCGATTGAAAGGACACAAGTATGACAAGAAAAACAATACAGCACTCACAAAACATGAAAAACAATTGAGGCATGAATTTGATTTTAATAACACAAAAATTTTGAAAACTGAACCCAACAAAAAGAAACGTGAAATTCATGAGATGATAGCAATAAAACAAAACCAAAATTCTAGTAATGACAGAAAAGACTTAGAACAAGTTATATTACAATTTAATTTAAATACTACTTCACCTAGGCAATATGAGTAGAATACATTCAGTTGAAGCCATTAAATTTGATTGATGGTGACAGGTCTATTGTTAAACATGACAGTTCCAGGAAGTCATAAATCATGACAGGTCTATTGTTATGCCAGGTGTTCCTATTGTTATGTCAGGTGTGCGGTCTATTGTTTGCCAGGGGTGTATAAACTAATGATTGATGGTGACAGGGAGACGCAGGTGGTCAGTAACCGTGAGAATTGAATATTTCTTTACAAATCTAGGCCAAAAAAAACCCACACACAAACGGTGGAAGTGGAATAATAACACAAAACTTGGAGGGGATAAGGGCATAAAAACAGCTCACTGCAAACAAATAGACAGTTATTCTTTAATATCTACCAGCAGTTAAATACCATGTACAGTAAAAACGAGACTGTTCGATCGCAAAGATGGCCGTCGAAATTCCAGACGGAGAAATCAAGGAAAGCAGTGCGAGAAACGAGAACTCAGAAGAAATACACCACAGGCTACCACTACACGCCGCAAACGTCATCAATAGATGGTAATTACAGTTCAACAAACATGGTTCCTCATCCTGAAGATGTGTACCACAACACCGTAAATCGTAGGATGGAGCATGAGATGCATCGGCTCGTGAGTGAAGACATATACAATTTGAATCTCTCAGGCAGTAAATATGTGAGCATTGGTCTGGATCCTTTCAATGATTTTCAATGTTTGCTTAGAATATGTCGACATGGTTATCTTGATTTCATTTCATTCACGAAAAAAGAAGTAGATGAACTTACTGTTAAAATGCCTGGGCTACTGAAGGAGTTAGCGAAAAACAGTGAAATTGAAATATGTAACATGTAACAACGTGTTGATATTCAAGGAAAGTAACTTCCCAAAACTTTATTTGGCTGTTGATTCTTTAAAAACTTTTGCAGCCGGAATGAATCTCTTTGTACGGAAGATGAGTGAGAAAATTGAAAGTGACGATGCTATTACCAAGTATTGCACAATTGATTATTTTGCAAATTTTATTCTCACTGAAATGCGTAATGAAAATTTACGTGCAATGGATATGCAAACTTGTGCTGAATTTATAAAATTGAGTTACAATGACTCACCCCATATGTATGAATTGCTTGTAAAATATTATTACAATATTGAGAATATTGTATTAGATAGTATAAGCTGGTAGATATATTATGTGTAATTGTATATAAATATGATTAAATGTATGATATCATATAAAAATAAACTTAATCAGAAAAATTTTTCAGTTCATTACAAACCTCCTAGATTGAAACACTAAATTATCCATAAAAATGGAATTGAAATTTAAACATCCCTTTACTTGCATTATAGCAGGTCCCTCATTCTCGGGGAAAATGGTGTTTACCTATAAATTTTTAGAAAACCTAAGTTACATGTGTGATAAACCAATAGTTAATATCGTATATTATTACGATGAATGGCAACCAACTTTTGAAGAGGAAAAATATAATGATGCAACGTCTAAACCTCACGGTTACATTCCGATAAATTTGAAACAATCAACACCTGAAAATTTTCGTGTTCGCACGAATATACTTCCAAACGAACAACCTTGTATTATCTACCAACCTAAGTAGGGTATAAATAGTTTAACTTTGAATAATATTAACTCATTCGTTGATGATGAGTCGTCTGATCAAATCTAATAAAGAGGTGCTTCGATTTCTAGCGAACTCGTCACCTAAACAACGTAAGGCAATTTTGAAAAACGCTGATACAGCCGTTATAAATAGTATTTGTGAGCGCGTTCATAATATTCTGAGATGTAACGTCCGTTTGAACACAGCCCAGAAATCAAAACTTCGAAAACATAAAAAAACATTGAGAAATTTAACAGATAAACGTAATTTCAAACAGAAGAAGAAAATATTACTTCAGAGAGGCGGTGCTTTACTACCTCTAATATTAACTCCTTTATTAACGGGGACACTTCAAGCTTTATTCGCGTAATATAAAATTACTATGGATCACACAAAGAAAATGGTTGTTATCGATCATGAAATATTTAGCAGAATGAAAAATAACAGCAATTCATCCAAACCTTCGGAGCCCGCGTCAAAGTTAGATAGTGAGATGATTGTTATATTGAATTGTGATATACCCGACGAGGAGAAATGGAAAAAATACCAGCAAGTGCTTCAAAGATATCTACATTTTACACAGACAGATAGAAATCTTTTAAAGATACCTATAATTACTGAAAACTATACATCTAACAATTCGAAAGATGCCATCGTAGATGATGTATTGCAGACTGTTCCTAAAACGTTACACAATAAAGCGAAATTGTTGATAAATATGCTGAAGAATACAGACTTGATAACTTGGGATAAAACAGGTGTAGTTACTATAAATGGGAAATTGTTACACGGAGCGAATATTATCGATCTGATTAATGACACGGTTAGACCTCGTAGACAAGCTGAAGCGTATGAATGGCAACATTATGTTGACGCTTTAAAGAATATTAATACTCCCTTAGAACTAATAGGTAACGTAAAATACAAACAGATACTGCGAAATAGATCGGATGAGGTTGATCATGGCTTAGACAAGTCCTACAATGCTTTGAGCAAAACACTCGACAATTTTACGAAATCAAATTATTACAACACTATAAAGAGCAAGAGTAGAGTTGGCGAAGAAGAGACACCTATAGATCACTTGAATAAAACCCTCAAAGAAATAGATGAGTCGGTACACTTTGACGCAGATAAAATTACAGATACTTCAACTCCTAATAATATACGTAGGAAAAAGAAAAAACTTGTGTGGGATTCCTGTGTATATCCATAATTAATCATGAATTCTCTTTATTATGATGTTAAACATCCTTCGAGTTTCGCAGGCGTTCAAAAGCTGCAAAAAAGTTTACGTGGAAATTTCACATCACGCGATATCGAAGAATGGTTACAGGGGCAGGAAACATACACACTTCATAAAAATGTCAGAAAAAATTTTCCTATGAATAAGTATAAAGTGAATAATATTGATTCGAGGCTGATTTGGTAGATTTGAATTCATTAGCCGAATTCAATGACAGATATCAATATTTACTGACTGTTATAGATGTTTTCAGTAAAAATGGATGGGTTAAACCGTTGCTGAAAGTTTCATTGATATTTTCACAGAGTCCGATAGAATTCCAATAAATATGAAAACTGATGCAGATAAAGAGTTTTTAGGAAAATTTATAAAACATGCAGTGTGGAAACAATATATCAATCATTTCGTTGCTACGAATCCTCAGGTTAAAGCAGCAGTGATCGAGCGGTTTAACAGAACAATTAAATCGAAAATGTTCAAATATTTTACTTATGCAAATTCACATCGTTATATAGATGTTTTAAACGATCTTGTCGCTTCTTATAACAAGAGCACTCATGAACTATAAAAATGGCTCCCGAGGATGTTAATGCCGATAATATTCTACAAGTATATAAAAATACCCATGGGGAATATGAGAAAACAAAAACTAAGAAACCAAAATACAAGAAGGGTGATTATGTGCGTATCTCAAAATACAAACATCTTTTCCAGAAAGGTTACGAAAATAACTGGACGGTTGAAGTATTCAAAATTGCGCAAGTTGTAGGAAGAACCCCTGTTGTTTACAAAATTTGCGATTTAATGGGAGAAATGATTGAAGGAATTTTTTATCAACCTGAAATATAGAAAATCAATTATAGTGAAAACGATAATTTCAAAATAGATAAAATACTGAAAAAGAGAGAGTTTTAAAAAAATGACTGACGACTTTTACGCTACGCTTCTGAGCAATAGTTCAATGTCTTATTTTCCCGAAAATAAAACATCCCATTTCGTTACACAATTATTCCGTTCAATTCATTTAGAAGGTACCTGGGTTGTAGGATTAGCAGAGTTTCAATATCCTTGTTCCTTGCAAACAGTCACTAGTGAACAAAACAGGGTTTATTACAAAATACTCCCGTTATTAGACCGTTGTAAAACACGGATAAAACCTAATATTTATAATGATATCGAGAGTATCGTAAATGCACTGAATAAAACACCCGAATTCAAGAAGGAAATAACATTTACCTACGATCAACTTACTAAACAAGTATTGGTTAATCTCACCGGATCGAAACTAACGTGCCTATCATTTTCACCAAAATTAGCTTTGCAGTTGGGATTCAAACCTGAACAGGACTTATGCAAAAGCAAGCAGAGTATTAGTAGAAACCCTTGACTTGAAGCCATTAAAAATGATTGATGGTGACAGCTCAAGGTCATAAATCATGGCAGGTCTATTGTTATGCTAGGTGTGCAGTGTATTGTTATACCAGGTCTATTGTTATACATGACAGGTGTGCAGGTCTATTGTTATACCAGGTGTTCCTTTTGTTAGGGCAGCTCTATTGTTATGTGCGGTCTATTGTTATCCAGGGGTGTATTAACTAATGATTGATGGTGACAGGGGGACCGTGGGAATTGAATATTTCTTTACAAATTTAGACGAAAATTCGTATTTCTTTACAAAATCGTATGATTTCATAGAAACACGTCGCTGGCATTAGATAAGTTATTCGACGGGGGTGAGCAGGTGATATTTCTTTACAAATTCTAGGGAGCCGTGTGATTTCATACCTTATGATATAACTTACGAGCATATAAGGATTGTCAAATATCAAACTCTTATTTATAATAATAAATTTCACACAGTTCTATGTTCAATCAAATCTTTTTAGATGTAATTACGAACAAAAATCTGAAATTTCATAAAACCTATTAGGTAATTATATGAATATAAATAATTAATTGAATTTATGATTCCTAGTTACCTTTTACTAATGATTTGTTTATATATTCAATTTGGTGAGATTGAATAATTTATTGAACTTTTGTCATATAAGATTCACAAATTTTTTTTATGGAAGAACAAAATAACTTAAGTAACTCTTTTCCTATAAAATGCATGAAATTCATCAGATCAAGCAGATTTTATTTCTTTGATTGGGCAGAATGCGAAATTTTTTATTATAGATCTCATATTTTCTTTTTCTGTTTAATTTTATGTATACCACAAACTTCAATTTGAAGCGTAGATAAAAAAAAATGTCATTTACCTGGAATGAAAAAATATTTTTCCTTTAAATAATCAAAACAAAAGTTTAATTATTCTCTCTCTTAGTTGGAAATATCAAAATATTTCTAAAACTTCATCTATGTAAATGAAACTAAATTCACTTTCTCTTTTAACAACCGGGATTACCCAACCAACGAAATTAATTTCTGGTTTCCCTAACTGAAATAAAGATATCCGATAATTATAAACATACAATACAATAGTACCTAGTCCTCCAAAATGAAATTGATGCATTTCATATTGCTTTAATCATTTATATTGGCCAAACTGATAAACTTATCAATCAAAACTGTTATTCAATCAAATCTTTTTAGATGTAATTACGAACAAAAATCTGAAATTTCATAAAACCTATCAGGTAATTATATGAATATAAATAATTAATTGAATTTATGATTCCTGGATACCTTTTACTAATGAATTGTACATATATTCAATTTGGTGAGAATGAATAATTTATTGAACTTTTGTCATATAAGATTCACAAATTTTTTTTATGGAAGAACAAAATAACTTAAGTAACTCTTTTCCTATAAAATGCCTGAAATTCATCAGATCAATCAGATTTTATTTCTTTGATTGGGTAGAATGCGAAATTTTTTATTATAGATCTCATATTTTTTTTTTCTGTTTAATTTTATGTATACCACAAGCTTCAATTTGAAGCGTAGATAAAAAATGTCATTTACCTGGAACGAAATTAATTTCTGGTCTCCCTAACTGAAATAAAGATAACCGATAATTATAAACATACAATAGTACCTAGTCCTCCAAAATGAAATTGTTGCATTTCATATTGCTTTAATCATTTATATTGGCCAAACCGATAAACCAATCAATAGAAATTATAAAAACATATTGAATCAAATCTTTACAGATGTAATTACGAACAAAGATCAGAAATTTCACAGAACTTATTAGGTAATTATATGAATAAAAAAAATTTATTGAATATATGATTCCTGGATACCTTTTACTAATGATTTGTACCTATATTCAATTTGGTGAACATCGAAATTAAATAACTTATGCAATTTTTATTAGATTCATGAAATTTTTTCATGAAGAACAAAATAACTTAGGGAACTTTATTACAGAAAATTTATTTATCTAATTACAAACCTTTTTATTTGAAACACTAAATTATTAAAAAAATGTAATTTGAAAATTCATTTACATGCATTATAACAGGTCTCTCATACTAGGGGAAAAAAAGCGTACACGTATAAATTTTTAAAAAACCTAAATCCCATGTGTGATAAATCAGTTGTAAATATCGTATATTATTACGATGAATGACGGACAGCTTTTTGAATAAGGAAAACTTTTCATATGAAATATAGACAAAATCTCTTAGTGTTTAAAAATTATGATACTAATACGATCAATATTATATAAATAAATTGATAGGAAGTTAAGTATTATGTATTTAATTCAACTTAGATTATAAATTATAACCCATACTTTGTATGAAGTAGTAATAAAGATAAATTATTAATTAATTCTATTATTCTACATTGAAAATTTAATAATTTTATAATTGTATGCATACTTATAAACAATCACATACCTTAACATGCCAAAAAAAAAGCCCACACACATCTATACTAAATGGATAAAATTGTTATTGAATATGTGATTCCTGCATTCATTGTATAAATGATTTGACCATGCATTCAATTTGGTGAACATCGAAATTAAATAACTTATGCAATTTTTATAAGATTCATGAAATTTTTTCATGAAGAACAAAATAACTTAGGGAACTTTATTACAGAAAATTTATTTATCTAATTACAAACGTGTACAAGTATAAATTTTTAAAAAACCTAAATTACATGTGTGATAAATCAGATGTAAATATCGTATATTATTACGATGAATGACGGCCAGCTTTTCGAAAAAGAAAAACTTTTCATATAAAATATAGACAAAATCTCCTAGTGTTTAAAAATTATGATGCTAATACGATACTTTAGAATGTTTCACTGTAGAAATAGAAAGAAATAATAATAACACTGTCTTGAAATTGCATATTGGTTTGAAATATGGAATAAGAGATTGCTTTTCAAATATAAATAATAGTATTTGACTTTAGAACTATGCAAATGAAAAAACGCTATATAAAATGTAGCTAAAGAATAATCATATACAATATAAACAAATAATTTTTTAAATCTTGTGTACTAGAACTGCTATTTTTTTTTAGGAAACTTTGTGTGATTAGAAATAAATAAAAAGTAACTTTCTTATTATTTCATCAAATATCGAACGAACATAAATGTTAAACTTTTTCACTGTACGCCACTGACAATTCGAATAAATTCATTAGTACACTCGATGAATTATTTTTGGGTTGAATTCCCTTGTGGAGTTATTTGGGTCTTCTTTTTTCGAATTACATAAAACTACTTTTTGAAAGATATGGAACTTTATTACCAAATTTGGCAGGAAGTTCATAAAATATATTTCACAACTTGAAAAGTTATACCCTAAAAAGGGGCCGTCGGCTTGCTTTTCGTCGGAGGCACTGGGTGGTGGGACCTAAGGGCGCCACGTAATTTTTATAATTGCATTCAAGTAAGTATAAATGAGAAATTGTTCTTAGTAATTTCATAAAAATACGAAAAATGAAACAAGTCGAAATCTTAGACTTATAATACAGAACTTCGAAGCAGGTGAATACAGGATAAAATTATAAATAGCTAGTTCAGGAAGGAAAGAATAATAATCATATAGTAATAGTTAACAGTAGAATAAATAAAATAATTAATTACAGAAGCGTAGCGCTACGTTCCCCTCACATAGTATAATTTAATTACTAACAAAGATACTTTCTATTTTTTTTGAAAGTTTGTATACACAAAAAAATATTATTTTTGAATTAAGTTTCCCACTTCCTTCGGGATGAGGCAAATAAGATTTTTCAAGTGGTCCTAAGATAACAGGAATGCGGATACACTTGGCAACGTAGGCTTCTGCATTTTGCGTCAAATTAAAGGTATAAATCGACTTACCCCGACTTGAAGTAAATCTATGAAAAATTATGGCAAAAAGACAACCTCTTATCAATCGGCAGGTTTTAGCTGTTGAGCTTCCAATCAAATTTTTGAGTTGAAACCAAAGTTAAGGTTGAAATGGAAAAGAAAGTCTGTACAAGCTGAAGTACAAACTGAAATACAAACTGAAATGGATGTTCGAATATCCTCTATTGAATTATAGCTTCACTGAAAGAAAAGTATTTTTTGCATCATTGCGTGGCCAGAAAACTTATGTACTTGCATTTACTTACATAGTATGGCACATCCACAATCAAAAAACTAAAAAATGCAATTTCGCCTTCGGTATTTAATCACACTAATTGTGAAGTGTTCACTAGCAAAGGTAAACGGAAAATGATTGAATTTGCCAGATGCAATATCTTTCTCTCAATGTGCTATCAAATTCTCAAGGACGTTTCACCGAATGTGTAAGGGTTTATTTACTTACAAAGACACGGAAATTGCTAACTTTAATAGACTCGGAAAATTTTACCGTCACAAAGTTGGATAGGCTATCGAAATTTTCAGGAAGCAGACGTCTTTTATTAAATTGTACCGAATAAATTTTAGATTCTGGTTGCTGCACTATATGATAATTTTGATAACGTGCTATTTTTTCTAGGGATCTGAAATTCGTTCACAAAACTCTTGAATTTTTAGGAAGTTTTTCCCGATGACCGCAAAAACTGTTGAAAAACATTTTCCGAAATATCATTACATACCTTTGAAAGTACCTACTATTCCATATATTTAGTTTTGATTATTACTACAATTAGATGACCAACAGCTATTTTCTAGTTTTAATTTCAAAAATTGAATTTACGTATTCTGTAAATAACCCGTCCTTTTGTTTCTTGAAAAATCAAAATTGATATGATTGAAACTTTTTTCGTATACATGAAACGGTTCGAATGCTTAAATAGACTTAATGGAACTTTTTTCATATAAGATTCACGAAATTTTTATGGAAAAACAAAATAACTTTGCATAAAATTTTTTTCATCAGATTTTATTTCTTACGAATTGCTCAGGGAACGCATTCATAAGTGAAAAAATTTTGAATTTGTATTATTTTATCATTGACAGTTTACACTCGATCTAAGTTATATTTGATAAACTCACTAGATCGTATGCTAATCTGTGAAAAAAGTTAGTATTGTTTCTTTGCTCTTATTGGTGGTTTCTGATGATGCCGTCCTCGTTGAATACGCTGAATGTTCACCTGTTGTGCTTCCAAGTTGGTTGAAGTGAAGTGGGGAGGGGGGAGTCTCTATGAACCAACCTTACCACTTTCGACTAGATATGCAAGTTTCTGGTCGATCACAATAATAAAACACTTGCACGTTATCGATTAATGTTCACTGGTCCGAATTTATTCGGATTTATTGATCAATATCCGTATCGATGGACCAAATGTTAAGCGTTATAGAGTTGTGGACTGTATATGTAGGTTTTTTATAGATAAACACCGTGATGTATTTAGATATATATTTTACGTTAAAATTGAGATGATAGACACAAGGGTGACTATTTGCAGTAGAATGTTCTTTGTTACTGTCTCTTAACGTCTCTCGTTCGTATTTTAGCTACCTGCTCCTAAAAACATGACTAGAGCAGGGATGCTACAAAGGCAGAACAGGCCGAACCTTTAAATTATTAGAACGTGAACAATAGAAATTATAAAAACTTATTGAATCAAATCTTTCCAGATGCAATTACGGACAAAGATCTGAAATTTCACAGAATTTATTAGGTATTAAATGAATAAAAATAATTAATTGGATATATGATTCGGGCATTCGTTGTATAAATGATTCGTCCATGCATTCAATTTGGTGAACATTGAAATTAAATTTTTTTTTCGCGTTCTAAGTTCCCATTCAAAAATATTTTTAAGATTTTCCAGCATCTTAATCATTACAACAGGTCAGTTAAGCTATGCATATGTAAATTTTTTTGCATTGCTCCGCTATCTTTTGCAAAAAAAGTGTCGCATATCAAAACAAAAACCTGTTGTAATGATTATGATGCTGGAAAATCTTAAAAATATTTTTGAATGGGAACTTAGAACGCGAAAAATTGTTAACTAAATTTTAACAAATTTCAATATTTTGTCAAACTTTTGCAGGGTGTTTTCTTCAAGTCCCATGAAACATTAATCAGTTCATATTCCACCAGGAAGAGATTAGCGTATTATTAAAATAATATTCACTACCCGATTTTGATTAGAAACTTTGATTTTATTTTACCAGAATCTTTTGGATGCTTATTCATATCTTCAACGAGATCAAAGAAAAATACTACAATTTTTCATATATTAGCGTACGCTCTGGTGAGTTTATCAAATATAACTTAATTCAATGATCAAGTGTAAACTGTCAATGATGAAATAATACAAATCCAACATTTTTCACTTATGAATGCGTTCCCTGAGTAATTAAATTAAGTCGCAAGAAATGAAACTTTGTGAAAACACTTCATGAATCTTATAGGAAAAAATTTCCATGAAATTTTTTATGAATCTTATAAAAATTGCCTAAGTTATTTAATTTCAATGTTCACCAAATTGAATGCATGGACGAATCATTTATACAACGAATGCCCGAATCATATATCCAATTAATTATTTTTATTCATTTAATACCTAATAAATTCTGTGAAATTTCAGATCTTTGTCCGTAATTGCATCTGGAAAGATTTGATTCAATAAGTTTTTATAATTTCTATTGTTCACGTTCTAATAATTTAAAGGTTCCGCCTGTTCTGCCTTTGTAGCATCCCTGCTCTAGTCATGTTTTTAGGAGCAGGTAGCTAAAATACGAACGAGAGACGTTAAGAGACAGTAACAAAGAACATTCTACTGCAAATAGTCACCCTTGTGTCTATCATCTCAATTTTAACGTAAAATATATATCTAAATACATCACGGTGTTTATCTATAAAAAACCTACATATACAGTCCACAACTCTATAACGCTTAACATTTGGTCCATCGATATGGATATTGATCAATAAATCCGAATAAAGTCGGACCAGTGAACATTAATCGATAACGTGCAAGTGTTTTATTATTATGATCGACCAGAAACTTGCATATCTAGTCGAAAGTGGTAAGGTTGGTTCATAGAGACTCCCCCCTCCCCACTTCACTTCAAGCAACTTGGAAGCACAACAGGTGAACATTCAGCGTATTCAACGAGGACGGCATCATCAGAAACCACCAATAAGAGCAAAGAAACAATACTTACATTTTTCACAGATTAGCATACGATCTAGTGAGTTTATCAAATATAACTTAGATCGAGTGTAAACTGTCAATGATAAAATAATACAAATTCAAAATTTTTTCACTTATGAATGCGTTCCCTGAGCAATTCGTAAGAAATAAAATCTGATGAAAAAAATTTCATGCAAAGTTATTTTGTTTTTCCATAAAAATTTCGTGAATCTTATATGAAAAAAGTTCTATTAAGTCTATTTAAGCATTCGAACCGTTTCATGTATACGAAAAAAGTTTCAATCATATCAATTTTGATTTTTCAAGAAACAAAAGGACGGGTTATTTACAGAATACGTAAATTCAATTTTTGAAATTAAAACTAGAAAATAGCTGTTGGTCATCTAATTGTAGTAATGATCAAAACTAAATATATGGAATACTAGGTACTTTCAAAGGTATGTAATGATATTTCGGAAAATGTTTTTCAACAGTTTTTGCGGTCAACGGGAAAAACTTCCTAAAAATTCAAGAGTTTTGTGAACGAATTTCAGATCCCTAGAAAAAATAGCACGTTATCAAAATTATCATATAGTGCAGCAACCAGAATCTAAAATTTATTCGGTACAATTTAATGAAAGACGTCTGCTTCCTGAAAATTTCGATAGCCTATCCAACTTTTCAAGTTGTGAAATATATTTTATGAACTTTCTGCCAAATTTGGTAATAAAGTTTCATATCTTTCAGAAAGTAGTTTTATGTAATTCGAAAAAAGAAGACCCAAATAACTCCACAAGGGAATTCAACCCAAAAATAATTCATCGAGTGTACTAATGAATTTATTCGAATTGTCAGTGGCGTACAGTGAAAAAGTTTAACATTTATGTTCGTTCGATATTTCATGAAATAATAAGAAAGTACGTTTTATTTATTTCTAATCACACAAAGTTTCCTAAAAAAAATAGCAGTTCTAGTACACAAGATTTAAAAAATTATTTGTTTATATTGTATATGATTATTCTTTAGCTACATTTTATATAGCGTTTTTTCATATAGGTAAGAAATCCACATTGCTATGCTTTCCACGATAGCAGTTTCCACGACCCCCACCCTTCCTCCTCCATGCTTACCTGTTGTTGTGCAATATCCGAAAATTACCGAAGAAACCCGAACTCATTTCTACGATCTTCCAGAGACAAAACTAGGTAATATTTTAGACGCTTTTATTTGCAACATTCGTGGAAAGGAGTTCGGGTTTCTTCGGTAATTTTCGGATATTGCACAACAACAGGTAAGCATGGAGGAGGAAGGGTGGGGGTCGTGGAAACTGTTACCTATATGATGGTCATCTAATTGTAGTAATGATCAAAACTAAATATATGGAATAGTACATTCAAAGGTATGTAATGATATTTCGGAAAATCTTTTTCAACAGTTTTTGCGATCAACGGGAAAAACTTCCTAAAAATTCAAGAGTTTTGTGAACGAATTTCAGATCCCTAGAAAAAATAGCACGTTATCAAAATTATCATATAGTGTAGCAACCAGAATCTAAAATTCATTCGGTACAATTTAATAAAAGACGTCTGCTTCCTGAAAATTTCGATAGCCTACCCAACTTTTCAAGTTGTGAAATATATTTTATGAACTTTCTGCCAAATTTGGTAATAAAGTTTCATATCTTTCAAAAAGTAGTTTTATGTTTCACAAGCAAGTTATGTAATTCTAAAAAAGAAGACCCAAATAACTCCCCCAAGGGAATTCAACCCAAAAATACTTCATCGAGTGTACTAATGAATTTATTCGAATTGTCGGTGGCGTACAGTGAAAAAGTTTAACATTTATGTTCGCTCGATATTCCATAAAATAATAAGAAAGTACGTTTTATTTATTTCTAATCACACAAAGTTTCCTAAAAAAAAATACTATCTAACACAATATTCTCAATATTGAAATAAAATAATACAAATCCAAAAATTTTTTCAGTTATGAGTGCTCTGAGTAATTAAATTAAGTCGTAAGAAATAAAAACTTTATGAAAACATTTTATGCAATGTTCACCAAATTGAATGCATGGACAAATCATTTATACAATGAATGCAGGAATCATATAGTCAATTAATTATTTTTATTCAAGTTTTTCTTATTCAAAAAGCTGTCCGTCATTCATCGTAATAATATACGATATTTACAACTGATTTATCACACATGGGATTTAGGTTTTTTAAAAATTTATACGAGTACGCTTTTTTTCCCCTAGTATGAGAGACCTGTTATAATGCATGTAAATGAATTTTCAAATTACATTTTTTTAAATTTAGTGTTTCAAATAAAAAGGTTTGTAATTAGATAAATAAATTTTCTGTAATAAAGTTCCCTAAGTTATTTTGTTCTTCATGAAAAAATTTCATGAATCTTATAAAAATTGCATAAGTTATTTAATTTCGATGTTCACCAAATTGAATGCATGGACAAATCATTTATACAATGAATGCAGGAATCATATATTCAATAACAATTTTATCCGTTTAGTATAGATGTGTGTGGGCTTTTTTTGACATGGCAAGGTATGTGATTGTTTATAAGTATGCATACAATTATAAAATTATTAAACTTTCAATGTAGAATAATAGAATGAATTAATAATTTAACTTTATTACTACTTCATACGAAGTATGGGTTATAATTTATAATCTAACTTGAATTAAATACATAATACTTAACTTCCTATCAATTTATTTATATAATATTGATCGTATTAGTATCATAATTTTAAACACTAGGAGGTTTTGTCTATATTTCATATGAAAAGTTTTTCCTATTCAAAAAGCTGTCCGTCATTCATAGTAATAATATACGATATTTACAACTGTTTCATCACACATGTGATTTAGGTTTTTTAAAATTTTATACATGTACCCTTTTTTCCCCTGGTATGAGGGACCTGTTATGATGCCTGTAAATGAATGTTCAAATTACATTTTTTTTAAATAATTTAGTGTTTCAAATAAGAAGGTTTGTAATTAGATGAATAAATTTTCTGTAATAAAGTTCCAAAAGTTATTTTGTTCTTCATGAAAAAATTTCATGAATCTTATAAAAATTGCATAAGTTATTTAATTTCGATGTTCACCAAATTGAATGCATGGATCATATATTCAATAAATTATTTTTATTCATAATATACCTAATAAGTTCTGTGAAATTTCTGATCTTTGTTCGTAATTACATCTGTAAAGATTTGATTCAATAAGTTTTTATAATTTCTATTGATAGGTTTATCGGTTTGGCCAATATAAATGATCAAAGCAATATGTAATGCATCAATTTCATTTTGGAGGACTAGGTACTATTGTATTGTATGTTTATAATTATCGGATATCTTTATTTCAGTTAGGGAAACCAGAAATTAATTTCGTTTGGTGTAATAGTGTATTCCCAGTTGTTAAAAGAGAAAGTGAATTCAGTTTCATTTACATAGATGAAGTTTTAGAAATATTTTGATATTTCCAACTAAGAGAGAGAGAATAATTAAACTTTTGTTTTGATTATTTAAAGGAAAAATATTTTTTCGTTCCAGGTAAATGACATTTTTTTATCTACGCTTCAAATTGAAGCTTGTGGTATACATAAAATTAAACAGGAAAAAGAAAATATGAGATCTATAATAAAAAATTTCGCTTTCTGCCTAATCAAAGAAATAAAATCTGATTGATCTGATGAATTTCATACATCTTATAGGAAAAATGTTACTTAAGTTATTTTGTTCTTCCATGAAAAAATTTGTGAATCTTATATGAAAAAAAGTTCAATAAATTATTCAATCTCAACAAATTGAATATATGTACAAATCCTTAGTAAAAGGTATCCAGGAATCATAAATTCAATTAATTAGTTATATTCATATAATTACCTAATAGGTTTTATGAAATTTCAGATTTTTGTTCGTAATTACATCTGAAAAGATTTGATTGAATAACAGTTTTGATTGATAGGTTTATTGGTTTTGCCAATATAAATGATTAAAGCAATATGAAATGCTTAAATTTCATTTTTAAGTTATTTTGTTCTTCCATAAAAAATATTACCAACTAAAAGAGAGAATAATTAGACTTTTTTGATTTGAATATTTAAAGGAAAAATATTTTTTTTTTATTCCTGGTAAATGACATTTTTTATCTACGCTTCAAATTGAAGCTCGTGGTATACATAAAATTAAACAGAAAAAAGAAAATATGCGATCTATAATAAAAAATTTCGCATTCTGTCCAATCAAAGAAATAAAATCTGATTGATCTGATGAATTTCATGCATTTTATAGGAAAAGAGTTACTTAAGTTATTTTGTTCTTCCATAAAAAAATTCGTGAATCTTATAAAAAGTTTAATAAATTATTCAATCTCACCAAATTGTATATACGTACAACTCATTAGTAAAAGGTGTCCAGGAATCATAAATTCAATTAATTATTTATATTCATATAATACCTAATAGGTTTTATGAAATTTCAAATTTTTGTTCGTAATTACATCTAAAAAGATTTGATTGAATAACAGTTTTGATTGATAATTTTATCGGTTTGGCCAATATAAATGATTAAAGCAATATGAAATGCATCAATTTCATTTTGGAGGCCTAGGTACTATTGTACAACTCATTAGTAAAAGGTGTCCAGGAATCATAAATTCAATTAATTATTTATATTCATATAATACCTAATAAGTATTCTCTGATCTTTGTTCGTAATTACATCTAAAAAGATTTGATTGAACATAGTGTGAAATTTATTATTATAAATAAGAGTTCGATATTTAACAATCCTTATATGCTCGTAAGTAATATCATAAGGGATGAAATCACAAAACTCTTCTGAGTTTGTTAAGGTTAATATAGAAACCACCCCCACCACTGGCGCGCCGGAATTCTACTTGCGTCAACCGTTTGTGTGTGTTTTCTTAGAAATATTACCTGCACACCCATGTCGAATGCCAGCGACGGGTTTCTCACGATTTTGTAAAGAAATACGAATTTTGATCTACATTTGTAAAGAGATATTCAATTCCCACGACCATCAATCATTAGTTAATACACCCCTGTCTAACAATAGACCGCACATAACAATAGAGCTGCCCTAACAAAAGGAACACCTGCCCTAACAATAGGAACACCTGTCATGTATAACAATAGACCTGCCATGATTTATGACCTTGAGCTGTCATGTATAACAATAGCCATGATTTACGACTTCCTGGAACTGTCACCATCAATCAATTTTAATGGCTTTGGGTGGCGCTCTTCTACTAGTATTCACCCTGCTAATGTATTACTAGGTTTACCCAGTCAGATGTTTGTTTACTGTGATCTTGTTGAACCACAATACGTTGGTGATTATTCTACGAAATTATTGAGAAACGTACCCATCGATAATTCAAATTATACTTATGGTGCATCCAAAGCAAAAATATTCGATTCCATTCATTATGTACCATTACTAAAAAGAGAATTTGAAAACATCGAAATCGACATAAGATCTGAAACCGGAGAGAGTATACCTTTCATGTATGGAACTTCTAGTATTAAATTACATTTTAAGAGAGTTGATTTGTAATAATTCAAAACATATTTGTATAATAAAAATGTGAAAAATAAATTGCTAGTTGTTTATTCTAGTATATAAGTACGTATATATGTGAAAAATCTTTATTAACCTTTGAACGTTTCAAGTACACGGTACTTGATCAAGATCTGAAACCGGAGAGAGTATACCTTTCATGTATGGAACTTCTAGTATTAAATTACATTTTAAGAGAGTTGATTTGTAATAATTCAAAACATATTTGTATAATAAAAATGTGAAAAATAAATTGCTAGTTGTTTATTCTAGTATATAAGTACGTATATATGTGAAAAATCTTTATTAACCTTTGAACGTTTCAAGTACACGGTACTATAAATATTGAAATTATGCGTGCATTAAGTGGTGGTGGCAATTGCCCTTATCACGATTTTTATCTGCATCTGGCGGGGAGCGGTATTGGATCGATATACAAGGGTCAATATTATCAGAAAGGGCATGGGTTTGGAAGTTTTTTCAAAGGATTATGGAGGATGGCATTTCCTCTAATCAAATCTGGTACAAAGGCCGTCGGTAAAGAAGTACTTAAGAGTGGTAGCGACTTTTTGAATGATGTAATTGCGGATAAACCTATTAGAGATTCGTTGAAAAACAGGTTCGAGGAGTCAACTAAAAATATCGGCCATAAAATGGTTAAAAAAATGAAATCTATGAATGGAGATGGTATAAAAAACTATAATCGTAAAAGAAAAAGCCATTCAAAGTCCGCAATCAAACGAGACAAGTCGCGAGCCAAACGCATCAGACAAGATATTTTCAGTTGAAATGGTTTATCTACATAATAATTCGTGTGAATGTGTAAAATCTGAATTAGATTTATTTTCTATACCACCAACTCAAACGAACATAGAAAAAGGCCATTACATACACTTCAAACCTATCTCAGTTCTTAACGATGAGTCACCTTTAGAATTTATCATCAGTGAATTAACGGACGAGTATATTGATTTATCGCATACTCTCTTATATATACATTTGAGGATTATAAAAGAAGATAATTCAAAACTTAAAGATACAGACATTATAGCACCTGTAAATAATACTTTACACTCGATATTCAGCCAGGTTGATGTGTATCTGAACCAAAAATTGGCATCACCGCCGAATAATACATATGGTTACAGATCGTACATTGAAAACTCTCTTGAGTTATGGATCGAACGCTAAAGAGTCGCATCTTACTGCGGGTTTATGGTATCCTGATACACCTTTCAAAATGCAATCAACGGGTGCCGACAATGAAGGCTTTCATCAAAGAAAGTATTTCACGGAGGGAAGTAAAGAAGTTGACTTAATAGGAAAAGTACATGGAGACCTTTTCAATCAAGAAAAATTTTTAATGGGTGGTGTGGAACTACGTCTCAAATTTGTTAGAGCTAGAAACAGTTTTAGTTTAATGTCGGCCGCAAATCTGAAAGGAAAGATAGAAATCGTCGAAGCCAGTTTATTGGTTCGGAGAGTGAAAATATCACCCACAGTTTTATTGGCTCATAATAAAGCTTTAGATGTAACAACCGCAAAATACCCAATAACTAGAATTGATGTCAAAGTTCTAACGATTCCCCCAGGACTGCAGAGTAAATCTTTAGATAATATATATATATATATATATATATATATATATATATATATATATATATATATATATATATATATATATATATATATATATATATTATAGAGATTTGGTTTGATTTTTGGTTGTTCCAGGTTCGTAAAAATACTTCAAATTACTATATTAATTCGTTTAATAGACGTTTCAGGAGTAGTACTCCCTTCCTCAGTGTCTAAAATGTAAATATAAAAATCTTAATAGACAACATTGACTACACAAATATTACACGTTTAACAGCTTACCTCAGAATAGACAATGAAATAAACATAAAAATAAAAACATCTAGAGTATAAAACAATATCGTCAAACAATTATTATAATATATATTTAGAAAATGATTTTCTTTATTTGTCTGGCGTGTCAATGTCAAACTTGGTGATGTATTAGTTCTTTTCTTATTCTTTTCAGTTTGACTTGTTTTTAAGAAATGGTAGGTAGAAATGACTAAGTTGTTTGATGTCCTGTCTGTCGTTTACTGTGTTCTCTAAATTTGTCTGTATATGGAACATTTCGTGTATTACTCTATGTTTCTTGTTCCTTTGTGTTGTTAGTATTTTCGTTTCTTCGTAGTTAAAATCATGATTTTCTGTTACTTTGTGTTTGTTCAGTGCCGTAGTTGCTGCTTTTGTGTATTTGTGGGCATTTATCCGGTCATTCAATCTTTGTGATGTTTGTCCTATGTATTGTTTTCCGCAATCCTTACATGGAATTGAGTAGACTACATTAGATTTTTTTGTAGTGGGTGTTGCAGTTTTTAGTTTGCTGAAAATTTGTTTTACTTGAGTCTGTGGTTTGTGGATGACTTCGAGATTGTGATCTTTTAAAATATTTTTTATTTTATATGAGAAGTTCCCCATGAAAGGTATTGTGATTCTTGTTTTGTTTTCTTCTATTTTTCTTTTTGTTGTTTCTGCATTGTAAAGCTTGTGGGTTCTTTCTTTTATAACTCCTGTTATTAGTCCTTTTGGATAGTGGTTCTTATTCAATAGTTTTTCAAGTCAATTACCTAAAAGATGTGTTCTTGGATTCGTTTCTAATAAAAGTTTCAACGGCTCTTTCGATAGCAACCCGTTTGATTTCAAACATTACTCTGTAAATTATCTATCACTATTGACTATTGCGGGGGTAATTTTCTCACAGCTTTCGATTTAACTCCCGATATGTCCGCTAATTCGACAATGCACTGGAACCTTATAAGGAATGGTAGCCTGCGAATAGAAGTTAGTTTCAGCGAAGCTTTGACGGAGACTGTTAATGTGATATTGTATGCAGCGTTTGATAATATCATTGAAATTGATAAAAATCGTAATGTAGTTGTGGATTACGGAAGTTAAAAATGACCGCAGTGTTTATCGATATACAAGGATTTTATTTTTTTTTTAAATTCATCGTAAAAGAGTTGGCTATCCTTTCGTTACATGAAAATGATGTACAACATTGTTTATTCAAACCTGTATGTGACTGGGATTCCTTAACCTCATCATGCTGCAAAACTAATAGATGGCTCGAAAATAATCATCATGGTCTCTGCTGGGAAGGTGGTTCTGTGTCAAATACAGAATTTAATAATTTAATTGACAGTGTGTGTACCGAGTACGGAGTAATTTTTGTTAAAGGTTCCGAGAAAAAGGATATTATATCAGAAATAACGCACGCGCGTAACACTATAATCGAAGATTTGGAGAACATTGTTTGTCCGACCCTCCAATATTTATTCAAAAAATATCAACGCAAACACTGTGGTTCACATAAAAAACACGAACACTTGTGCTCTCTGAGAAACGTGTACAATTTAAAAAATTGGTATCAGAATGAATTCATTGGAATTGGCCCAAATACTGGATGTGATAGCTCCCCGAACCAATCATGTTGGGATTTATGCTATTGATCAGTTACCTATTTTTGTTAGTAAACCATCTGCAATAATAATTAATGAGGATACTTCAAACATGCCTGGAAGTCATTGGGTGGCGTTATACATTGACGAATATGGTTCATGCAGTTATTTCGATAGTTACGGCAGACCACCTAAATTATTAATCAAGAGATTCATATTGAGAAATTCTAAAATATGGAATATGAATTCGTTTATTCTTCAGAGTGTTGATTCTTTAGTGTGTGGCCAATATTGTTTGTTATTTTTATGTTTCATGTTGAATGGTTACTGCTTACATGATTTTTTAGAATATTTCACTGTAGAATTAGGAAGAAATGATGACACTGTATCGAGATTGTATTATTTTTTGAAGTATAAAATAAAAAACTTTTAAATATATGATAATTTTATTTGATTGAATAAATTCTGTTTAACAATAACACTGTATGAAAATATATAATAAACAAAAACAAAATGTATAAAAGTAATTTTTTTTTGAAGTATGAAATAAAGAACTCTTTTTTTGAATATATGTATAATTTCATTTGATTCAATAAATTCTGTTTAACAATAACACTGTATAAAAATATATAATAAACAAAAACAAAATGTATAAAAGTAATTTTTTTTTTGAAGTATAAAATAAAAAATTCTTTTTTTAAATATATTTACAATTTCATTTGATTCAATGAATTCTGTTCAATAATAACACTGTATAAAAATATATAATAAACAAAAACAGTATAAATAAACAATATTTTTCAAATCATAACTACTCTTTTAATTGATTACAAAATGTATAAAAGTAACAATAAAAAATGTTTTTCAAATCGTAACTACTCTTTTAATTGATTTGAAAATGAATAAACGTAACAATAAACAATATTTTTCAATTCATATGACTACTCTTTTAAGAAAATTAAATGTATAAACGTAACAATACATTACATGACTAGAACTACTATTTCAAAAAATAAAATGTACAGGATAAACTTTACAATAAATATTTATTAAAATTAAATAACTTACTCATAAATCTTTCTATATAAAATTTTATTTACAAAATCCTTTTGTCGATATATATCTCAAAACTTAAAACCATACGGGACGTTATCGAAACTCTCAGGTAATCGTCGTCTTTTATTAAACTGTACTGAATATTTTTTTGATTCTGGTTTCGATACTATGTGATAATTTCGATAGCGTACTATCTTCCTATCATTAAGAGCGGTTATACTATGCGCCTCACCCAATACTAGAGATTTCATAGTCTCAAAATTAATTAACTGTGCATTCTTATAGTTGAGTGTGATACCCTTAACTTTACAAACTGTCTTTGTCTGTTTTGTATCAGGGCAGAACACTTTGAAACTATATGATTTAGGGCCTGAACTTATGAAATCTGTAATGTATGCATTTTTACCGTATGATTCCAACTCATTGGTCATCATGCCCAAAAAATCTCCAGTTTCAGGTAATCATTCACCAGGTTTCTTTGTTGCAAAGATACTATCAGTGTCAAAATAAATAACCCTTTGCCCCAATTTCTCCAAATATTCGTACAACACTAACCTCGCACTTGCTGTTGTGTACGCGGCAATCGCTACAATCACAGTTTTCAACGGTGAAATAGCTCCGTCGACATAATCCCAATTTATTACAATAGATTCGTCATCTATGAATAAAATAGATTTGCCTTTTTTCGCGGGATCGACAATTAGTTCGAAAAGTTCTTCAGGATTTATAATAATTGAAGTTTGGGGTAGATTTTCCCTCTGACCGAATTTACCCCAAAAACTGTTTAGCATTAATTTAGCAAGATATCTGAAACCCAAATTTTTCTTCATTTAACACCCAGGACCAGGCATTACACTTCAATACTCTACTGAAATAAGAGTGTATTCGCAGACTTAATTCACGAGTCATGGTCCTTATCCATTAACAGTCATCTAACCAATACCTCATCTCCTCTTTTATGTAATACTTTTACGACTAAAAATGTATTATATTATATACATATATAAATGTATATATATATTATATACTTAATTCATGAGAGGTATCCATGATGATAATTCTTTCAAGAGAGAGTGAGAGTGAAATAAACATCAATTTCATATACATTTTTTATTATACAAAATTTTTCATTTAATATTTTATTCTTGTTATACAACAAACTTTTTTTTTTTTAACTCGAGGGACCTACAGTTTAACGCCGGTTCCGAACGGCCAATGGGCTTGTAAACAATGTACATTACCCAACACTCAATCTCATAACTAGAACCACTAAATTCAGGACATACACAAAGCCCAAGAGCCCCAACTCGAACCCACATCCTCGGTCAACAAAGGGTACAAGGCGGTACTCGCTCACCGCTGGTCTACCGAGGCCCCTATACAACAAATATTCTAATATAGTGTAACTGTTCACTGAAGAACTAATTTTACAGAATTCAGTGATGAGTTCTTCAGATGATTTATCACTTCCGTTCCTAGATGCTTCCCTGATGACTTTCAGAAAATTCCTATAGTAGTATGGAAACTTCTGATTTTTTGACATCTCGATTTTACTAGAGATTATACCATTCAATTGAATGATTTTCTCTACGTCATCGTTACTGAAGAATAGAAAATTACCCCACTTGGAAATGCTCAACGTTGAATTCTCCCTTGATCGCACTATTTCAACACCAGAATTATTATTGTCATCCCCATTTTGAAGTTTTGAAATGAAATTATCCCATTCCCAGTTATCGAAGAAAATTACAGCTTCTTTACCGGTGAGCTTGATTGAAGGTATAAAGTTTCGGACTGAACTTATACCACAATTAATATGTAGAATACTCGGTCTAAGACCACAATTTATTTCAATTTGGAAGTATCCATTTAACAGAAAATTCGTCTCATTCTTAATATCCTCATCGTACATCTTCACAATACGATTCAGTTCAGCAATATTATCTTTATCTAATTTTATCCCCTCTCTTTGAAAATATTCTTCTATATAATTAATTTTGTCCTGTTCGTTACAACAATTAGATGGCCAACCGCTATTTTCCTGCTTTAATTTAAAAGATTGATTAACATATTCTGTGAATAACCCACCCTCCTTCTATCCGTATTATATTGTGTAACTTCATACTCCCAAACTTCAAATATTTTTATTACTGTATAATTTAGTTCGGTTGCCTTGCGTAACTCATCAGCAACATACGTTCCGATAAACGAACGTTCTTCGTCCGTATGATGACACTCGTCTTGCTGGAAATTTTCAACGCACGTACGACACAGTGGAAACATAAGTTTACCGTTACATCTGTAGGGAAGCACGGGATGATACAGATTTTGTGGAGGTAGAACTAAACACTTTACAAGACCTTCTACCTTATTCAAATCTATATCTAAACATTCGTCACCTATATGGATCTTGGGATGTCCAATAGGACATTTTTTATATTTATTTACAAAGGGATACAGCGAACAAACATCGTAATAATGAATTTCTTCATTCTCATTAGAATTGACGCTGTGATGTAACCTAACAGCGTTAGTTCTTCCTCCAAAAATGCGTCCCGGGGGTTCAAAGGAATTTTTATATTGCTCATAGTGTCTGTCCAAATTAGCTTTCATACCCGGATTACTTTTCAAAAATTCGTTAAATTCACATTCCCATATAGTAATGAGATTATACCCAAGTGAACGAATTTTACGTTGTTTGGCTATTGTAGATTCATTTCAAACATTTGTTCTTTTTTTTTGTTAGCGCGACCTAACTCAATAGTGGTGTGTTTAAAACACTTTCTACAACCGTGAAAATAGCACCCGTTATACTCAAGAACTGTTTTTGTGGATTCTATATAGCCATCAACCAAAATTCCTTCAGGTAATCTCATTTCTCTACCCGAACCTGCATGCTGTATATTGGTATTCAAAACACCTTGCATATACAACAGCCATTTCAAAGCTCCCATAGATGAATTATCTTTCATTCTATAACCCTTAGGGGGTATTATGCCTATGGTATTCTTTTTGAGAATTTTTCGTCTATATACTAGATAACATGCACCAGCTATTGTAATACTCTCTAGAAAGGGATCTAAATCTGTGGACGATATAAAAGTATCTCTGAATTTCAAACATGCTTTTCTCAAAATATCCACATCTGAAACACAATATTTTTGTATTTCTGTATCCATATTAAAAATAAAATTTGAATTTATCATTTCATTATACCAAACAAAAAATTTTTCGCGGTCAGTAGTGTTCATCGCGTCAGGTGCATAAAATTCGTAATTTAGAAGAGGCCCGGTATAATTTTGATTCGCTAATGTATTGAAAAAATGGGGCAAATATCCTTTGACACCTTCAAATCCAAAAGTTGCAGGCAGTTTCGATAGAGGTAAAGGCATGAAATTTAACGAATCTATAAATTTAATGTTATTACATTTTATCGACATTAATTTGGTACCGTTGCTTATAATTTTAGGATTTCATGCTTTGACATTCTTCATAATAGCCCTTAAAACAAACAAACTATCGTAACCCTTACTGTTGTGCGCTATACAAAAAATGTTATGTTTTCTGAATGACGACGATACATACTTTAGAAATTCTTCCACGGGATTTTCTTTAAATATATGCTGACGTGTCCCGCACGTTTGACAACTTTGCGATATATCATCGTTATTCAGACATACATTACAAATATTCTGTGCGACGCACAAATTAGGTAAATGCTCGAAATGACCTCTTTCATTAGGGGTGTCTTGTGTGCATTCGAAATCGTAAAATATATAAACAAACTTTTCATTTTTTTGAATGTTTGGACAGGCTCTCATGAAACAATCATGTCTAATCGGTTTTTCACAACAGCAAGTTGAGCAATATATAAAACCGCATTTGTGTACCCTTTTACTCTTCCAAACAGATTTATGACATGATAGACACCTCTTCAATTGTGAGCATAAAGACTTTTTATGATTCTCAAAACAAATTCTACCTCTAAAATCACGGTTACAAGCGTCGCATATAATGGCATCTACCTTTTCTTCACACTGGGGCAACGAGTGACAACAATGGCACCTGAATGGGCACTTTGTATGCCCCCTAAAATCAGAGTATCCTTTTCTACACATTTCACAAAAGAATTGTGTCGAAAGGGCACCCGTCAACGATTTTATTACGTGGTAATGCCCATTCTCTAGATATAAATTTAAAGTCGTTCGTTTATGGTCACGCGGCCCCTCGTAACAGGTAGTGGATTCGTTTCGCAAATTATAAACGATAATTGAATAATTTACTAAATAATTTTGAAATAAATCAATATGCTCATAATTGCAAGCTGTATATCTATCAATACCTACATTACCGCATAGTATAAGCGCTCTATTATCTAATAAATCTTTACTTCTGAGCATTAGTTCTACTTGTTCAGGCCCCTCTGTTTTGAAAACAATTGCTAGAACTAATGCCCTAGCAAAACACATATTATCCTCTGCATACGGTGTAATTATGAAACTTTTTAGTTTTATGGAACAATAGTCTTCAGATGACTCACCTGTTAAGTTCACGTACCTCCCGCTTCCGCTTGGTAGAGAAATTCTTGTTATGGATAGTGTTAGCAAGTCTTTGGTGAAAAAGCTTTCGTTACTCTGTAAAACTTTCGTTAACACATCCATAACTACCCCCGCTTCGTATTGCGAGAGAGAAATAACCGATTGGCCGTTCCGGTATATTGGCATTATCGATCTTTATGCCGACATAATCGCCTGGGGCACAATCCTTTAAACCTCTCCGTAACAGTTCCTTAATTACGTTCTGAAAATAAAACAAAATTATGCAAATGTATATAGATTATTGAAAAATATTCCTACCTCTAGCCATTCATTGGGGTTATCTCCAACTTGATCATCGTTAATGGTGAAATGTATTACCCTGGCTATGGAATTGAACTTTTTGTAAAATTTGGAACTGGTACTGATGAGGTTTATGTAGCTACGGCTGACATCTAAGGAAGGCTGCATAGTTTGGAAAATATGTTCTTATTAGCAAGATTCAATAAATAAAATATTTCAACGAACCTGTTTCTCTAACTGTGAACTCTGGTTCCCTCATGAACGGTCGGCACCTTGGCGACGGTGTGAGGGCTTAAGTAGCCGTGATGATTCTTGGAGCGAAGTCGACGGAACATGGTTCTGGCAGGGTCTCCCATGTCGATAAGGTCCAAGCTGAGTGGTGAAAACTAAGACCGACTCCCACTACCCGGCTTTAGTATCGTGGCTTAAGGTATTGCACGTGGGTAAACGATGCCAGACACGTAAGGGTCTGACGCCCTCGTGTCTGACACACCGTTGTGCGAACTCTGCTGTCGGTGGTCACGTCTCGCGGGCAGAGAAAGCGCGTCGGGGGTTTTGGCTTGACCGCCTGAACCAAGTGTAAGAAAGACACATAAACACTTTCCCCAAGACAAGGTGAAACAGCATATGCCGATGTCTGCATGGCTAGTGGGAAGATCTAGTCGCTAATATGCGAACTCCGGATACCAGGCGACCTCCGGTTTCAACAAGCCTTCCAGGGGCATGCGGGGCTCTGCTCCTGGTGACTTTTTATTTCCCTAGCTATTCGTGGGACTAAATATGGACCAAGTAAAAAATCCAGAAGATGGGCCTGGCACCAGCCCTAATGTGCCAAAAAGAGAGGAAGAACAAAGCCTCAACCGGTCTGCGGAACAGGGCGCAAGTCCTGGCCCCATAGCCGAGGAAATGCTGCTGAGAAGTAGCGACGAGGAGGTCGTCAAAGGCCTCGAAAAACTGGCGGTGAAGAGGAACAGACTCTCTGGGGCAGCCAGGAAGATAATGAAGTTTCTCATCAAGCAGGGGATGGCGCCAGAGGAAGCCAGGAGAGAAGCTGCGAAACCAATTGGTCCGGGAACAAGCCAAGCGACCAAAAGACATAGATCGGAGGACAGCACACCTAAAGGTAAAGAGCCTAAGCGTGTCAAACAGGAGGCTCCCAAAGGCTTAAGGTCCTCAGGAGTCTCCAAGACTCCTACCGCACATGGATCCACCTACAGCCAGGTTACCGCTGGCGTCAAGGTGGGTATCATGGACAAAAACTATCCAGAGGTGTTGCTAGGAATGGACCAACTGAAGGCCATCGAAGCAGCAGTTCTGGAGATGATAATCGAACTGGGAAGAGAGGCCGTGGTGAGGCCCAAGTTCCAGCAACTACATCTCCGTCCGGGCTGGCTTGGGGTGACATGCTCCGACAAAGACACTGCTGAGTGGCTGAGGAGCATCCAGCCGAAGCTGAAGCCCTGGAAGGGAGCCGATCTAAGGATTGTGGAAGAGGCTGAACTGCCTCACCCGGAGATCCTAATTGGCTACCTTCCAAACAGCCAGGACCTCTCCAACGAGAAGATCCTGGCTCTCATGGAGATCCAAAATGAGGGATTGAGGACCTCCAACTGGAGGGTTCTACGAAGGGGATCATCAGGACCCACGCTAGAAGTCGCCATCTCGGCTGACAACAAATCGGTCGAAAGAGCGTTAAACTGGCGGATCGACTATAGGTTCGGCCAGGCCAATCTTCACCTTAAGGGCCATAAGGCAACGAAGGTGGGGGTTGAGGCTCAAAAGGCCTCGACCTCGGGCTCCAAGCCAGGAAAGCCCAAGGCAGAGGAAAGGCACAGGGTGGAAAACCTATCAGGCTCTACGAAAGCCGGAGACGGAGGGACACCCAAGTCATCCATTAGCTCTGGTGGAGGGGCTGCTCCGCAAAGGCGTGGTAAAGGGAAGTCCAGCAGTGTAAAACCTGCGGCTCCCTCCAAACCGCCTAGTGGACGAACCACCCCATAGGGCACGAACGGCTGACGTGCCTTCAGATAAATCTCCAGCACTCAAAGGCAGCATCTAGTGCCTTATGCTGGAGAACGTCTAGAAGGCGCATCGACATAGGGCTGATACAGGAGCCCTGGATAAATGGAGGTCAAATCAGGGGCCTTCCAAACAACCTATATCAAATGATATACTGCAATAGGTCAGTAAGTCCAAGAGCTATGCTTATACTCAGAAAGGGACTAACTTGCCTTCCACTTACAGAGTTCCTCACCAGGGACCTTGCTGCGGCTCTGATTGTGGTGCAGACGGGAAAGAGTAGGAGGCAGGTGGTCTTTGCCTCAGGCTATTTTCCGGGTGACGCCATCAGCCCACCACCAGAGGAAGTCCAACGCCTCGTGGAATGGTGCCGCAAGGAGCAGAAACAACTCATTCTGGGCTGCGATGCGAATGCACACCACACGGTATGGGGAAGCACGGACACTAATCACAGAGGTGAGGATTTACTTGATTTTCTGTTTTATCACAATGTAGGAATAGCAAATGTAGGTAACAGTCCAACCTTTATGAACGCGATTAGAAGGGAAGTAATTGACCTTACGCTGGTGACACCATTTATTGCGGAAATGGTCAAGAACTGGAGGGTTTCAAAAGAACCATCCATGTCAGACCATATGGCAATTGAATTCGATGTTGAAGCAATAGCTTCAGCTGATGTTGAATGCAGGATACCCAGAAAGACTGACTGGGAACTCTACGCAGCCCATTTGAGGTCGGAACTGGAAGGCCTGAGATAAAACATCAGCTCAAACGAGGACTTGGATAACGCCTCTGCTCACTTCACATCATGTTTGAAGAGAGCTTTTGAGAACAGCTGTCCACTCAGGAAGAAAACGATCTCCAGAGACGTTCCCTGGTGGAATAAACAACTTGAGAACCTCAAGAAAGCAGCTAGGAAAGCCTTCAATAGGGCTAAGCGAGAAGGCAGCTGGGATGCCTATCGGCTGGCCCTGACAAATTACAACAAAGAGGTTAGAAAAGCCAAAAGGCAGTCCTGGAGAAGTTTCTGTGAGAGAATAGATAAAACAGCCCCTGCAGCTAGACTTCAAAAGGCACTATCTAAAGATCACTCCAACCCAATTGGCCAAATAAAGAAGCCATGTGGGGATTTTTCGAATGATCCTGAAGAGAGCCTGAGAGTTCTATTAAAGACTCACTTCCCTGGCTCTAAGCAGATTATTACCAGAGATAATGTCCCCACTGGAGAGGTATACAACCCCACCAGTTGGGATTTTCAGAAAGCTGGTAGACTATTCACACCAGAAAGAATTGAGTGGGCGATAAAGAGTTTTCAGCCCTTCAAATCAGCTGGCATGGACGGCATCTTTCCGGCCATGCTACAGAAAGGTGTTGAATTCATTATAACCCCGATGGCTGAGCTCTTCAAGGCCAGCTATGCAAGGGGCTATATTCCGAAATCATGGAGGGAAGCAAGGGTAGTATTCATACCCAAAGTGGGACGACCCATATGCCTTACCTCCTTTCTCCTGAAGACCATGGAGAAAATAATAGACAATAACACAAGGGGAAGTGTTAAGCTCCACAACAAGCAGTTTGCCTACAGGGCGGGTAGATCGACTGTAGACGCCCTTCATCAACTTCTTAGAGAGGTGGAAGGCACCCTCGATGCAAAGGAGATTATACTTGCAATGTTTGGAGATATTGGGGGGCCTTTGATAATACCCTACATGTTTCCATATGTAATGCAGCTGAACGAAAAGGGATAGAACCCTCCACTGTGAAGTGGATATCAGCTATGTTGAAAGGGCGAACCGTCACAGCATATCTGGGGGAAGCTGAAGTGACAGTGCTGACGTGCAGGGGATGCCCTCAAGGAGGGGTACTATCACCCTTACTGTGGAGCCTGGTCATGGATGGTCTTCTGGAGAGGCTTACGGCAGATGGTTTTAACGCCCAAGCATACGCCGACGACATAGTGGTAACTGTAAGAGGCAAGCATGAGGGCTCTATAAGTAGCCGAATGCAACTTGCCCTCAGTATTATCGAAAAGTGGTGCGAGGAAGAGGGGCTTACTGTCAATCCCTCGAAGACAACACTAATTCCTTTCACTAGAAGAAGGAACCTCCGCCTGAGAGCTCCGATACTAAATGGCCAGACTCTAAACTTCTCTAGTGAATGCAAATATCTAGGTGTTATCCTGGACAGTGAACTCAACTGGAGGAAACATATAGATAGGACTCTTTCCAGAGCCACAGCGGCTATGTGGGCCTGCAAAAGACTCTTTGGAAAGACCTGGGGCATGAAACCGAAAATTGTACTGTGGTTATACACTGCGGTAGTACGCCCGATTGTCACCTATGCGTCTTTAGCATGGTGGACAAAAACCGAAGAGGTCACCACACGCAACCGGCTGCAAAAACTGCAAAGGCTGGCCTGCAATGGTGTTACGGGAGCTATGCGTACAGCTCCCACAGCAGCGCTTGAGGTCATACTTGATCTGCCTCCCTTACATGTACATGTGAGGAAATACAACCTGCTGGAAGCAATGGGAATATCCCTTAAAGGGAAGCTCCTACCTGGAAACTGGGTTGGACATATGAGGATACTGAATCAACTGGATTCAAAACTCCTGGCAAAACCAACGGATGTTATGCCAACTATCTTCGATTTCGAAACGGCCTTTGAAACGGTCATAGCTGACCGTCCTAGTGCAATAAGTTTCGTTAATCGTTTGGACAAAAAGTCTTCCATATGGTTTACCGATGGATCAAAAACAGAGAGAGGCACTGGCATTGGGGTATATGGACCTAAACTGAGGATCTCTAAATCCCTGGGAAGTGAACCCTCTATTCTACAGACCGAAATAATGGCTGTTTACGTATGCGCTCAGGAGTGCCTAAAAATGAACCTCAAAGAGGCGCATATCTACATCACCACGGACAGCCAGGCCACGCTGAGGTCCCTGGAATCACAAAGCCAGGGATCTCTACTGACATGGGAGTGCCGTAATACCATAAAGCAACTGGCCAGGGGCAATGAAGTGACTCTACTGTGGGTGCCAGGGCACTGTGGTGTTGAAGGAAATGAAAAAGCCGATGAACTTGCAAAAAGTGCATCAAGGTTAACACCTGCTGGACCTGAGCCTTTCTGTGGTCTTGGAAAAGACCAATATAAGGCAGCGGTTCAACAATGGGAGTTGGATAATAGAGTAACCCTCTGGAGAAACACTCCTGGACTCACGCAGTCAAAGAAGTTCGTAAATATTTCACAGACCTATGCCAGAAAGCTCCTGAGGCTATCACGAGCTGAGCTTCGGGTGATGGTTGGACTGCTGACAGGGCACTGTCGGTACAAGTACCATTTGTACCGTATGGGAAAGTCAGCAGATGATATTTGTAGGCTCTGTGGATCAGAAGCAGAAACAGCTGAACACATGGTATGCAACTGTCCAGAGTTGGCGGGACTAAAAACCACCCATATGGGGAAACCTGTTCTGGATACCCATGAGGTAATGGCCAAGGCCCCCAAGGATGTTGTCGGGTTTATCAACACCATTGACGACCTCCTTGGGTTTCAATGAATGGGTAGGGTAGAGAACAAAAGACCTACATGGTCGCAGTTCCCGGAAGGCTAACCGAGCCACAACGACCCCAGTCCAAAAAAAAAAAAAACTGTGAACTCGTATATTCGGGAAATACTTGTCCTGTTTGGTATGGTTCATACTGAAATAATATTTAACATTCGATATTTTTTCAAAATATAATCTGATATTCACAAATAATAAATTTAGAACGTACCATATTAATATACCCTGATGTCGACGGTGGGGTAAATATATCCACTTGTGAAGACATCTACAAAAATGAAGAATAGAGTCAAAAAATACGAAAACTAGTAAGTAATATATTAATACTTACCGATTCACGGCGAGCGGCCAGACACAGTTCATTATACTCATCTAAATTTATTGATGAGTTCTCTAAAACTATTTTTTCATTCACAATATCAATTACGATATTGAGTAATTCAGTTGTTCTGAATTGCCCCTGCTTGAACATATTCATGATCATGTCCAGAGGCAGGGATCTTAAAAAACCAGCAAACATATTCGACGACATTACGCACAATAAAACTGTTCAACAACTATAAAAGTAGTAAATTAAACTCTTCCGAGTTTGTTAAGGTTAATATAGAAATCACCCCCACCACTAGCGCGCCGGAATTCTATGAAGTCATACGATTTTGTAAAGAAATATTACCTGCCCACCCACGTTGAATAACTTATCTAATGCCAGCGACGGGTTTTTATGAATTCATACGATTTTGTAAAAGAAATACTCGCAGACCACCCTCTTCCACCGTTTGTGTGTGGGTTTTCTTTTGGCCTAGATTTGTAAAGAAAAGAAATATTCAATTCCCACGGTTACTGACCACCTGCGTCCCCCTGTCACCATCAATCATTAGTTAATACACCCCTGTCTAACAATAGACCAGCCATGAACACCTGGCATAACAATAGACCTGTCATGATTTATGACTTCCTGGAACTGTCATGTTTAACAATAGATCTGTCACCATCAATCAAATTTAATGGCTTCAACTGAATGTATTCTACTAATATGTATGTCAATCTGTGCTAATGTGTGTTTCGGTCAACGAGTCGAAGTGTAAGAAAACGATTTATTTTCAGTTTATTGACAGATAATGAAGGATACCAGATCATGTTGACATATATTAGTTGCTAATGTCAGTTTGTTTATTTATTTGTTACATATTGTATTTTGCGTAGAGAAATGTTTTTGTTCGTGTTTGAATTAATGATAAGTGTGTAATTTTGAGTAATTTGCGATGATATTGAAAATTTTCTTTGTTTTGCAATTTTCATAGTTTTGAAAAAGGCTTGGAAACTAGCCGAAACGTAAACAAAATTGGGAGTAAATTTTGAATAATTTCTAAGTGAACATCAATAAACCCTAATACCCACTAACACTTCATCTAAGCATATATATATATATATATATATATATATATATATATATATATATATATATATATATACATATATATATATATATATATATATATATATATATATATATATATATTATATATATATATATATATATATATATATATATATATATATATATATATATATATATATATATATATATATGTATATAAATATATATATACATATCTATATATATATATATATATATTAATATATATATATATATATATATATAAATATAAATATAAATATATATATATATATATATATATATATATATATATATATATATATATATATATATATATATATATATATATATATATATATATATATATATATATATATATATATATATATATATATATCCCATTATGAAGGAGTATGCAAAAACTCAGCTTACTAGGAATTTTTCCGCAGTTAGAACCTATAATGACTGGGCTATATACCGGTTCTTGTTTACGTTTATATTGGTCTCCAAGCCTTTTTCAAAACTATAAAATTGCAAAACAAAGAAAACTTTCAGTATCTTCGTAAAATATTCAAAACACATACCATTAATCTAAACAAGAATTAAAAACTTTTTTCAAGACAAATAATATCAAACATCAAATAAACTGACATTGAAAACTAGTATACGTCACGATTATATAACTCATTTGTGAATATGCCAACAGAATCCGTGAATTTTGCAAAGTTACTGCGCATTGATAAGTGAATATACCCTTGACGACGTGATATAATCGATTTGTTGTTTCGCCTCGTGTCAAAATTTGAATGTTTTCATATTGACGATTTCATGACGTTTCTCAAAAAAAATTAAAAATCAAATTTGGTGAAATTTCGTTCAATTTTTCAATATGCACCGCTTTGGTTAAAGTTCTGGCGGTGTTGTTTATGCGTTTATAATCGTAGTGAATACCACTCGAGCAAACGAAAATAATCGTTATACTAGACGTATTTTCTTAAGACATCAATACGTCTTGTGACTCGGGAGTATAATCGATTATTTTCGCTGTTCTTGTATTTTTTAACTGACTATTCCACTCATTCCATTTTTAGTGAGGAAGTTTCCATAGCAACTGTCATTTCACAGCGGTAAAACATGCAAGCCGGCAAGTTATTATTTCATCGATAATATTTAGACATTTCTCACATTCATAGGTTATTTTCTTGACTTTCTCAAATGTGACCATTTTACTGTTAGACATATTTTCTCGTGAAATAGTCATGTCGAATACCACTCGAGATGAAATTTAAGCAGGTAAAATTTCTCTCTTGTAACATTCAAGTTTGTTGCTTAGACAATTTCGTTCATGACATTTTTTCCAAATTTTGGTACAAATGTTATTCGCGAAATTGCCTAAGCAACAAACTTTCATATTACAATCGAGAAATTTTGCCGGAAAAATTTCATCTCTAGTGGTATTATATATGATAATCTGGTATTAATCACATTTTGTCAACAGATGAAAATTAATCGTATTCAAAAAATTGTCACAGATTTACTTACTTATTGCCTAGGTAAACTAGTTTTTATATCAAATTATAATGTAGTTTGATAAGTTTAGAAGTCTTATGGTGGGGTTGGTTAACTAAAAATTCTATCAAAATATTTCACATCTGGCAACCACTGCGCTCTTTTGGATTCAGATAGTTCATGGATAGACGCGTTAAAAAAGACCGGGACACAAATTTTTCTGGCTCTCTAGTGGCGTTGGTGATGTAATCAATATGGCCGCCATAGTTTTGTAACACACTTTTAAATTTCCCTGTATAACTCGAATTTTTATTATAATATTAACCTATATTATCAGTGATTATAAATGAGGATAAAATGTGCTTTTCAACGGTATAAGTGACATTATTGTCAGCTTTGTAATTATAGAAATAATTGTATCATAATTATTGTTTTTAATTAAATTTTGGTTTTTGTCGAAACATTTTGCTAAATATCTCGAAACCTGTTGCATATAGATGAAAATTGGTAAAAAACTTTTTGTTTGTCAATAAATAAGCTTTCGAACGGTGTATCTGACTTCTATTTTAAAACAAACAGTTACTGAAACTGTGCTAAAACAGTGTAGCATTGGACAGTTATGGCAGCAATGTAATTTATATGGGTTCAGTAAAGTGAGCGGCTTTATGACTGTTTAAGTAGGGAATGGAATTATTTTAATTTTTGGTATATATTAAACAAATTGTAGCTTGTTCAAAAAAATTGACACTTTCTTTTTCGTTTCAAAATCAGTGATATGAGGACATCTAAGATAACTGTAAGATACGTTTCAATCATTAGGTACAAGAATGAGAAATAAGAGAATCTATATAATACAATATTATTATAACTTAGTATGCAAATTAAGTATACATAAGTATATATATATATATATATATATATATATATATATATATATATATATATATATATATATTCGTATGCTTATGTATTTTAGCGTTGTTTACACGATAACGAGCGCAATTTTGAAGCAATAGGGTCGAAAGTTTGTAAATAGATAGTTTCGTATGATATCTTGGATGGGATTGTTTTTAGTTTGAATTGGTGGGGGGGTTGATCCCCCTGGGGGGAAAAATGAATTTTGTTCACACGATAACGGTCACAATTTTGAAGCAATAGGGTTAAAAGTTTGTAAATAGGTAGTTCGCATGATATCTTGAATGGGATTGTTTTTGTTTCGAATTGGTTGAGGGGTTGACCCCCCTGGGAAGGAAATAAATCTTGTTCAAATGACAGAAATTTTGTAGCAATAGGGTTGAAAGTTTGTATCTAGGTAGTTTTGTATGATATCTTGAACGGGATTAGTTCTGGTTCAAATTGGTAGAGGGGTTGACCCCCTGGGAAAGAAATCTTGTTCACATGATAAGAGGCGTAATTTTGGAGCAATCGGATTAAAAGTTGTGAGTTGGTAGTTTCGTATGATATATTGAATGGAATAGGTTTTATTACGAATTGGTTGGGGGGGTTGACCCCCCCAGGAAAATAAGTCTTGTTTACACGATAGAAGGCACAATTTTGGTACCATAGGGTTGAAACTTTGTAGGTAGGAAGTTTCGTACAAAATCTTGAATGATATTTATTTCTATATGAATTGGTTATAGAGGGTTGACCCCACGGAGGAGGAAATAAATCTTGTTTACACGATAAAGGGCGCAAATTCATAGAAATAGGGTTGAAAGTTTGTAAGTACGTAGTTTCGTATGATACTTTGTGATTGGTTTTGGTACGGATTGGTTGTGGAGTTAATCCCTCGGGGAGGAGATAAATATTATTTACACATTAGAGGGCGCATTTTTTTGGAATTTGGAGAAAAATCATAATTTATTGAATATATTCTTTTAACTGGATACGTTATGGAAACCTGGTCTTCTAATGCAGCTCGATGCGATAGAGTTTTTTTCTATATGGTCGACTTAAGTAATAAGTAGCTTCTTTATACAATGACGTTTCTTATACATTATCTGACTTAATAAAGACATATCTGACATTCCAAGATAGTATTTGAAATCTTACATTGCTACTATAACTGTGCAATGCTACACTGTTTTGCCACATTTTCAGTAACTATTTGTTATAAAATAGAAGTCAGATACACCGTTCGAAAGCTAATTCATTGACAAACAGAAAGTATTTTACCAATTTTCAGCTATATGCAACAGATTTCGAGATAATTAGCAAAATGTTCCGACAAAAACCAAAATTCAAAAAAAAATTAATAATTATGTTGAAATTATTTCTATAAATACAAAGCTGACAATAATGTCACTTATACCGTTGAACAGCGCGTTTTCTTCTCATTAATAATCACTAATAATATTGGTTAATAATTCAATAAAAATCTGAGTTATACAGGGAAATTTAAAAGCGTGTTACAAAACTATGGCGGCCATATTGATTACATCATCAACGCCACTAGAGAACCAAAAAAATTTGTGTGCCGATCTTTTTTAACGCGTCTACCCATGTACTATCTGAATCCAAAAGAGCGCAGTGGTTGCAGATGTGAAACTTTTTTTAGCTATCACACCCCACTATTAAGTCCTTTCTGTCATTCATGGAATTTTGGTTTTGCTTTATTGCTATCATCTCGTGAATATAACTTATATATAAAATTCTCGTGTCACAGTTTTCGTTCCCATACTCCTCCGAAACGGCTTGACCGATTCTCATGAAATTTTGTGAGCATATTGAGTAGGTCTGAGAATCCGACAAAATCTATTTTTCATCCCCCTAAATGTTAAGGGTAGTCCGTCTACCCCTTAATTTTTTTTCTTTATTTTTCTGACAACATTTTCTGTTCTATTTTTTTATGATACAGCATTCAAAAATATATACAACCCTAAATTTTCACCCCTCTACGATCAACCCCTATTTAGATAGATAAAAATAATTTATATGGCAGAACAACGTTTGCCGCATCAGATAGATAGATAGATAGATATGTAGATAGATAGATAGAACGATAGATAACTATCTAGATAGATAGATAGAGATACATTAGCAGATAGATGAATATATAGAAAGACAGATAGATAAAAATAACTTATATGGCAGAACAACGTTTGCCGGGTCAGCTAGTATATATATATATATATATATATATATATATATATATATATATATATATATATATATATATATATATATATATATATATATATATATATATATATATATATATATATATATATATATATATATATATATATATATATATCTATATATATCTATATATATATATATATATATATGTATATATATATATATATATATATATATACTATATATATATATATATATATATATACATATATATATATATATATTATATATATATATATATATATATATATATATATATATATATATATATATATATATATATATATATCTAATATATAAAATTCTCGTGTCACGGTGTTAGAAGTTAAACTCCTCCGATTCTCATGAATTTTGTTTGCTTATCGGGTATATATATATATATATTTTTTTATATATATATATATATATATATTTTTTTATATATATATATATATATATCTTATACATAAAATTCTCGTGTCACGGTGTTAGAAGTTAAACTCCTCCGATTCTCATGAATTTTGTTTGCTTATCGGGTAGGTCTGAGAATCGGCCAAAATCTATTTTTCATTCCCCTAAATGTTAAGGGGAAGCCCTCTTCCGTTTCATTTTTTTTATGATACAGCATTCAAAAATACATACAACCCTAAATTTTCACCCCTCTACCATCAACCCCTATTTTTTATTTGTTAAACTCCTCCGAAATGGCTCGACCGATTCTCATGAAATTTTGTGTGAAGTTTGGCTAGGTCTGAGAATCGGACAACATTTAGTTTTCATTCCCCTGAATGTTGAGGGTAGTCCACTCCTCAATTTTAAATTTTCACCCCTCTACGATCAACACCTATTTTTTATTTGTTAATTATAAACTTCAATTTTTTTGGCAAGATTTTCATGTTTATTTTGTCATAACTTAGAATGAAAAATTCATATTACTCTCAATTTTTTACTCTTCTACGACCAACCCCTGTTTTTCCATCGCGATTTTCATTTTTTTTAAAATTTTATCCACAGATCCGCAATAGGGTTCAAGATGGCAATCGAAAATAACAATAATCGGTCTGAGAATAGGTCGTAATATATTCTTCATACCCCTAAGTGATTAGGAGGTCCACCCCAAATATTTTTATAAAGCTTTTGGACAAAATTTTTTATTTTCATTATTTTATGATGTTGCATCAAAAAATACATACAAAAAATACATATACACCCTTCTATCAACAACCCATATTTCTTAATAGCAATTTTGATAATTCAAACAACGTTAGCGGGGTTAGATAGATTGATAGATATAATGATAGATAAATAGTTAGATAGATAGATAACTATCAAGATCGATAGTTAGATAGATAGAGATACATCGGCAGATAGAAAGATAGATAGATAGATAGTTAGATAGACAGAGATACATCGGCAGATAGATGAATAGATAGAAAGATGAAAATAATTTATATGGTAGAACAACGTCTGCTGGATCAGCTAGTACATATATATATATATATATATATATATATATATATATATATATATTATATATATATATATATATATATATATATATATATATATATAATATATATATATATATATATATATATATATATATATATATATATATATATATATATATATATATTTTATATATATATATATATATATATATATATTTATATATATATATATATATATATATATATATATATATATATAATATATATATATATATATATTTTTTAATATATATATATATATATATATATTATATATATATATATATATATATATATTATATATATATATATATATATATATATATATATATATATATATATATATATATATATATATATATATATAAGGAGGCTCGCCCCTATAACTTTTTTGTTTTCGGAGATAATGAAATAAAATTCAAAGGAGCAGAGTATAGTTTCTTGGGGAGAAAGGCGAAGAAGAGTTTTCGAGATCTAACATTGGCACAGTTAGTTATGAAATAGTGTTTTTCACTATTGACAAATATGTCTATTGAATATTTGTAATGATAGTGTACAGCAAACTTGTTGAAGTTGTATACCTATGCACTACTTAAAAGTATATCTTTAATTATGTAGTGTAGTGACTAAATTTCTAAAATATTTATAATGACTAGGTACTCAATGTTTGTATCATTTCTAGTATTGAACCTTTAGGGAAATATTTATACTCAAGATATTCAAGGCAATTATTTTTGTATACAACAAGTACCTAAAATATATATAACAATTTTGTTTCTTTAACTGATAAAATTTATGTATATATATATTGCTCAATTTTGTATTGCATTTGAACTTCTAGTATTAATGGCTCTTTATCAATATTCTCCGTTTATTCCTTTTTTAATTACCAGCAAATCCCAATCAAGTTAGTTAGTTTTGCATTTTAGCAATTTTTGTAAGCCTTATGGTAAAAAAATATTTTTTTTTGCAGAAGCAACACAAAAGGCTTTTCCTGAAGCAACACAAAAATGTGTGGAAAAGGAAATGGCAAAATGGTTGAAGAGGTGCACGGAACGCGGAAAAAAAGAAAACACTTTTTAGGTTAATTATTCTTCATTTGAAAACATTTTTTAAGTTTATTGTTATTTATTTTCATTTTTTGAAAATATAACTCCAGAAAACATTTTTTAAGTTGATTGTTATTTTTTTTTTATTTGAAAATATAACTTCAGAAAACATTTTTTAAGTTAATTTTTATTTATTATTTCTTTATATGAAAATATAACTTCATTGAAATTACTTTTTTTTCATTTTGGTCTTAACCTTCTGAAGTTCTTTAAAATCAAAACCAGTTAGTCCAAAATCCGTTCTTAAAGGATGGTGATTAATTGAAAAAGAATTTTAAAATTTGGTCAAAAGTTACAAGGTATAGGTACTTAAATAAAATGTTTGCTTATAGAAATTTTAAAAATTGACAGAAAAGCAGAATTTTGCAAGAAAATAATTTTGAACAGCCTGTAGAGAAAGTACCTCCTGTGGACAGACACAAAACATCCAGTGGATGTACATAATGTAAAAAAAGGTGGACATTCATAAAACCTACAGTGGACATACATAAAACGTTAATATCAGTACCGCCAACTGGACGTTTTTTGTGTACGTTTTATGAACGTCTAACTTTGTGAACTCAGGACGTCCAGTGTACGTTCCCTCGACGTCCATTGCACTTTATGTGTAGGTCCACTGGACATTTAAATGTACACGTGTAGACTTCCATTGTAAGTACATTGGACGAATTTGTGCTATCTGGGTAATAGAAGCTGTTGCTGATTCTGAGAGACTGCAGGAGAAGGCAAAGCTATGGTTTGTGGTGAATGGGCTTCTCTCGAATGAGAGTAAAACAAGTGGAATGATTTTTACAGTTAGTGGTCTGAAACATGCGGATGGAGAGAGTGGCGTGTGTAGGTTTTTGGGAGTACATCTTGTTCGGAAACTAACATGGGAGGCACAGGTTGACAATTTGGCGGCTAGCCTGAATAGCAATCTATTTTTGCTGTGCGGTTTGTCTGGCTGTGTGTCTCGTGAGGTTCTGAGATCTGCATACTTTGGTGTCTTTCACAGCAGACTTGCCTGTGCCATCCTAGTATGGAGACACTGTTGTCATGCTGACAGAATTTTCAGGCTTCAGAGAAAAGCCATAAGAATTATGGGAGGATTAGGATACAGGGATGACTGTGGAGCTTTTCATGAAACTTAGAGTTTTGACACTGCCATCCATCTTCATACTGGAAAATCTACTTCATATAAAAAAAAATCTTAATCTATATGAATGTCACTCTGATATCCATTTACATGATACACGGCTTAGACAATAGACACGACCTGCTCTCGGACTTTTGTCGCCTTAAAAGAACTCAGGATGGGCCTCATTTCCTGGGACCGAAATTTTTCAATAAATTGCCAGATGCAGTCAGACAGCTTCCATTGGCTCCATTTAAGAGGCATGTGTCTAGCCTCTTAATGGAAAATGCTTTTTACAGCTATAATGAGTTCCTTAATAAGCCATTATTAGAATTTAGTTAGATAAATTTTTAACTATTTTTAACTTGTATTTGTATTTTGTATTTTGGATTGATGTAAGATTTTAGCAGATGTAGTAATTTTAAGATTTCATTGATTTTCTTTTTCTTACATTTGATTGACTTAAGTAAACAAACCATTGTTTTAACATCAATAAAGAATTTGAATTACCAAAGTTGAAAAAAAGCCAACCAATTTGATTTGTGAGTCATTAAAAAATTATAGCAATTTTATTTCAAAAACTGGTATCATTACACGGACACAGATTTACGTGTTCCTACATAGCCGCTCCGGGTTATCACGCACACATATTTTCGGTTTTATTCTCTAATGTGAGGGCCGCTTGGCCAAATTTGCTACAGGCCCCGCGCTGGCTTAATCCGGCACTGTATATATATATATATATATATATATATATATATATATATATATATATATATATATATATATATATATATATATATATATATATATATATTTATATATATATATATCAGTGGCGGCTCGTGAGGTTTTGGTTTGAGGAGGCTACAAGAGGTGTTCAAAAATACACCATAGACGAAAATTTTTAAAATTTCAAGGTCAACCGCCTTATAATTTGAAGAAAATCAAAGTAAAACAAGCACCCTAAGCTATTAATTTGTTTTCACTTTCGAATGTCTACCTTGAGACCTACAACTCCTATTTATAATATTCACGAAAACTCTTCTCAGCCAATTAATCAATTCATCTATTCATCAAATTTTTTTTTCTTTCACAAAATAGGTACCTACCTACCTACTTAACGAATTTGTTAACAGCTGGTGAGAGCAAATAAAAAGTTATTATATATTTTTGAAGATTAGCGGGATTCTGCGATCTTTAACGTTAGCAAAATGATCTATAATACCCTTATAAAATTTTTTGTCTTTCGCCAAAAGTTTTACCAATTCCTTTTCAATAGACAACAAACTATTATTTTTCAAACGATCCTGGCTCATTGAATTTCGTAAATAAGTTTTAATTCTCTTAAGAGTGGAAAACGAGCGCTCTACGGAAGCCGATGTCACCGGGATAGAAACAATTAGACATACGAGTTTATGAACTTCGGGTAAATCTTGATTCAAATCATTATCAAAAATGTATTTAATAGTCCTCACATGATTTTCATTTTGCCCCAAAATTTCATTGTCATTATAAACAACACACAGTAGTAGAAGACATTGAACTAAAGCCATTAAAATTGATTGATGATGACAGTTCCAGGAATTCTATTGTTATACATGACAGCTCAAGGTCATAAATCATGGCCGGTCTATTGTTATGTGCAGTCTTTTGCTAGACCAGGTGTTTCTATTGTTTGGGCAGGTGTTCGGGGCAGGACCGTATTAACTAATGATTGAGGGTCGTGAGAATTGAATATTTTTTACAAATTTAGACCAAAATTCGTAAATCGTAAGAAATCCACCCCTGACATTAGTTATTCGACGTGTGTAATATTTCTAAGAAAACACACACAAAAGGTTGACGCGAATATCTCTTCACAAAAGCGGGTGGCAGGTCTTTTGTTCCTATTGTTTCTATTGTTTGGGCAGGTGTTCGGGACAGGACCGTATTAACGGTATTGAGGGTCGTGAGAATTGAATTTTTTTTCACAAATTTAGACCAAAATTCGTAAATCGTATGAAATCCACCCCTGACATTAGATAAGTTATTCGACCTGGGTAATATTTCTAAGAAAACACACACAAAAGGTTGACGAAAATATCTCTTTACAAAATCGTAAGAAATTCCATCGATGGCATTCAACGTGGGTGGGCAGGTACAGGAAATCGTGTGATTTCATAGAATTCCGGCGCGCCAGTGGTGGGGGTGATTTCTACATGTAACAACGTGTTGATATTCAAGGGAAGTAAAACTTTTTTGGCTGTTGATTCTTTAAAAACTTTTGCAGCCGGCATGATCTCTTTGTAAGGAAGATGGAAGAAAAAATTGAACAAGTGACGATGCTATTACCAGGTATTGCACAATTGATTATTTCGCAGATTTCATTCTCACTGAAATGCGTAAGCAACATTTACGTGTAATCGATATACAAACTTGTGCTGAATTCAATAAAATTGAGTTACAATGACTCACCCCATATGTATGAATTGCTTTGTAAAATATAATTACAAATATTGAGAATATTGTATTGGATAGTGTAAGCTGGTAGTTATATTATTGTTATAAAATATGATTAAATGTATGATATTATATAAAAATAAACTTAATCAGAAAATTTATTTATCTAATTACAAACCTTTTTATTTGAAACACAAATTATTAAAAAATTTAATTTGAACCATTCGTTACATGCATCATAACAGGTCTCTCATACTAGAGGAAAAAAGAGTACACATATAAATTTTTAAAAAACCTAAATCCCATGTGTGATAAATCAGTTGTAAATATCGTATATTATTACGATGAATGACGGACTGCTTTTTGAATAAAAAAACTTTTCATATGAAACATAGACAAACTCCTAGTGTTTAAAAATTATGATACTAATACGATCAATATTATATAAA
>JARQZK010003702.1:227500-341994 GCA_030704885.1 Cynegetis impunctata | reverse complement strand
CCATCAATTCCCTTACCGTACAAAAATTTGCTCGTTGCTTAGCAACACTTTTAATCCTAGGATTAAAAACGCTACTTTTAATCCCAGGACCAAAAGTAATTGCATTTGAGCTCTCTAATTATTGAAATTTGAAGAAAAAACATTGTCTCTTATATATATATAATATATATAGGTATTTATTTGTTATTTATATTGATATTGAATGTACAATTGGAACAATTATTGCCAAAACTCAAAGCACCACTGAAATTATCACTAACAATTTTCGAACAATTCGAAAGATTTTCATTAATGTCACAACGCATAGCACCTCCAATTCCTAATACTAGAACAACCTTTATCATCAAATATACATTATCAGGTGCCATATCCAGGAACCGATCCACTTCCTTCTTCGTAAAAATCCTAGCCTTTTTAGGTATATATCCATCACTTTGCCTTTTTAACAATGCTCGTAATTTTGAATATTTACTAATATCCACACCATTTTTGATATCCAGTGTGGATCGCAACATTGAATAATGTGACCAAAGAGTGGATGGCTTGACGGTCTTCGTTAAATTTGAGAAATACACCATAAGAAAACTCTCCGCACAGTTTTGCACATTTTTTCTTTACACCAATCCATGAATCGCTGATTTGCAAGTTCATAAACTTGGCGAGATTTGGGTGGCAAAAGATTTAGATATACTGCTTCGGCCCTTTCCAATATATCTGCAGGTATATTTTCAGCGTGTTCAGCGTAAAAAATACTACAAAAATTATATGATTAGTACGTCTACTGACGTCTACTTGACAATCAATATTTACCAACAATACCAGATATCCATGACTACCGACTTGCTATCGCTGTTATAATTAATAGGTGTACAAATTTATTACCAAATTATTAACGATTTTTGAATAAAACTAATATTATTTTAATTTTGACTTGGTTGGAGAAAAAATAGTGTATATCATACGGACTAAAAGTGCCTATTTTTACTCGCAATTTTGCATTCGCTCGGCTGCGCTGCGCTCCGCCTCGCAACTGCAAATATTGCTCGTAAAAAAAATATGCACTTTTAATCCTTATAATATAATATACTATTATCAATAATAAAATGGTTTTTCTACTCCCGTATGTGAATTACTAACGTCACACATCGATAAAAATGTGTAAAGCTTCATTTCACGAATCGGTGTGTGAAGTGCCATGCTTTTCTTATGGGATTTATTTCACGCACCGGTGCCATAGTCAATACAAATTCACACACCGGTCGCTGGTCTAGGTAGCGGTGGCGAGAGAAATTGACAAATATGACAGTTCCCGCAGAGTGAAATTCAGAGTTACATCAGTTAATAGACCGTAAGTAGTAATTAATTACCCTCTGAATTAATAAATAGTACCACGAAATTTTGATTTAAACCGATTAGCCGTGTATTTCACGCAAATTCCTGATGGACAGCATTGAAGTACTCCCATCAACTCCTCCAAATATAACGTTAGCAGCCAGTGAAGCAAGTTCATCGTTATTGCCACAAAAATCGTTTGGAATTTACGAAAACACTTTGGAACAGTTTATGCAATGGCGCAATACAAACAAGGTCCAATCATTCTCCGAAAGGGTAATATTAGCCTACCTATCTGAATTATCAACAAAGGTTAAATCTTCTACCTTATGGAGTCACTACTCAATGTTGAAAAGCACCCTTAGTGTTAAGTACAACGTACAAATTGGTGATTATCCGAAAGTTCGCGCTTTCTTGAAACGGAAAAACGAGGGATACATTCCTAAAAAATCACGAAAAGGAACACGTATTAAAATTTCACACCCGATGAAAAATATTTATTAACCAAAGTAAGTCCATTTGTATAAATATCGATAAATACTAATCTTTAAATTTTTAGCTTATTTTGTTGTTTGGGGTAGCTGGAGCCCTGCGCAGAGATGAGCTCTATAAATTAAAAATGGATGACATCCAAAATTTGGGAACAGTTCTTATTGTGTCAGTTAATGATACGAAGACTAAGGTTTCTAGAAAATTTACTGTTACTGAATACTTGGACATATATCACAAATACGTGGCTCTTCTTCCCAAGGATTATGCCGAAAATAAATTCTTTATTAATTATCAACGAGAGAAATGTACTCGGCAAGTGATTGGTATAAATAAGATAGGAAAAGTCCCTTCAGAAGTTGCCACACTTTTGAAACTCCCCAATCCCAACGAATTTACCGGGCACAGCCTACGGCGTTCATCTGCGTCTTTATTAGTCGAAGGTGGAGGAGATCTCCTAACGCTAAAAAACACGGCGGCTGGAAATCATCCTCAGTGGCAGAAGCCTACGTGGAAGAATCCCTAACTAAAAAGATAGATGTCTGCAATAAAATCTTAACAACTGAGAATAATCGTAGTTATGTTGTCAATACCAACAGTACAAGCAGCACTAATTTTGTAGAGAAAGAGAAAGTAAATGTACATTTTGACAATTTACAAAATTGCAATATAACTGTTCATAATAATTATTATTGTAATAAAGAAAATTAGTCAAATTTTCCTTTAATTCAATCTCTAAGTAAAAGGTCGTAGAAAAAGTATAGTGCGCACCACGTGCGTGAAGAATTTTTTACGATCGTGCGGATTGTGAAACTTCCACACTCGCGTAAAAAAGTATACTTCACGCACTAGATACACAATATACTATTTTTTTATTGTTCTGATCGTGCAGAAAACGTTATAAGCATGTCGAACGTTAATTGAAGATTAAGAAGAACAGTAATTGGAGTTGTCGCTTCGCTCCTCCTCCAAACAATTGTCTTCGATCGGTAAACAGCCCTAACCGTTCTTCATACTTAATATACTATTACAGCTCAACGTGTCGAAATAGTTGCTTTGAACTATCAAAATAATACCAACTGCCAAGCTGCAGCAGACCTTCTCAATCAAGTCAATCCAGGAGCCAATTTTGGCAAAACTCGATCGGTATGTAATAGTAAACATATAGGCCAGTCAGTTTAGTTAGATAATCAATTGACAATAATTCCAAAAGTTTTCAAACATTAATGTAGGGTTGGGAAAGAGATAAAAATAAACTATGAAATTTTGCAACCTTTTCCGAAGTCCGGAACATTGTTAAAAATGCAATAACATTGGATGTTGCCTTATGCTTGTGAAAAAAATTTCAAAAGTTCTGCAAACTTGGAGTAGTATTAAATATATTATTTCATATCACGTATCAAATTTGCAATCAATTTCACGGGTACGGAACATTTTTTTAATTCAAAATAAACGTTTTTCTTTGATAAAATGACCAAAAAAATTCCAAAAGTTCTGCAAACTTGACAGATACTTCGGAAAAATATACCGAACAGTTGTATGAATTTGAATGTTTATTTATAATTTTTTTATTTCGTGCTCAAGCTTTGAAACTTGGTTGCAAATTTAGAAAATATCTATTCTGATGTATTTGCAACTTTGTCCGGAACTTTATGCAATTTGCAAATATATGATTTTTGGATTTTTATAGTTTTGCAAATTGCATAATATGCTGGACTGCGTACAAGGTTGCAAATTTGCAAATGCATCAGAATAGATGTTTTCTAAATTTGCAACCAAGTTTCAAATTTTTGTAATTATTTCGAGACCACCTTACTCGAAAAAGTTACCAAGAATTAAAAAAATTATAAATAAACATGTTCCGGTCAACATAAAAGGTTGCAAATTTATACAAATGTTTGGTATATTTTTCCGAAGTATCTATCAAGTTTGCAGAGCTTTGGAATTTTTTTTGGTCATTTTATCAAAAAAATTTTGAAAATAATGTTCCGTACCCTCAAATTGTATGCAAATTTGATACGCGATATGAAATAATATAATTAATACTACTCCAAGTTTGCAGAACGTTTGGACTTTTTTTCACAAGCATGAGGCGAAATTCAATATAATTGCAGTTTTAACAATGTTCCGGACTACGCAAAAGGTTGCAAAATAAGATTTGTTCCTTTCTCTATGTAGCATTCACTTGTGCAAAATTCAAAAACTTTTGGAATTATTGTTAAATTTTCGATTTTCAATGTCTAAACTGACTGGCCTAATAACCGTCAGTGCATAGTAACGAATAAATGTAGGAAGCTGTGCTACGGTAGGTTGAAGTAAACAAACAGCAGAGCATTTTGTCACTTGCTCAAAACGTGAGAATATTCCGCAACGCAAAATCTGATTTCACAATCCAACGGTGAATTATTTTATATTTTCGATCTTATTAGATCTCATCAGTGCAGCTTATTTGACTCGGAATGAATTAACAAATTTTAAATTGTTCCCCAATACAAATCGTGGTCGGTAACACTGTCTAGATAACAAACCAGAGCGCTCTCCCACCAAAGATATTGGGAACCAACAATTCACCGTTTAGATCAGAATACGTGTAACCAGCTCCCTTGGAAAATTGTTTGATAATTATTTAGAATTTTCCTTGTTCACTTTATGTAATATATATATATATATATATATATATATATATATATATATATATATATATATATATATATATATATATATGTTACAGTCAATATATGAAATTGGGCATTATATAAAATTATAAACTGTCTAGCCGGTATATATATTGCTTGAACTGCTCCGCTATATATGAAATAAAGCACAAATTATAAACTGACTGGACATTATATAAAACGCGCGTAAAGAGTTAGTCAGTTTATTTTGTTTATTGTTTTCAACCGCCAGGTGATTTTATAGTTGTAGTTATTATCATTAAACGTTTACTTACAATGGAAGAAGACAAAATTATAAGGTAAAAGTACATTATTAATCAATACATAAGTGATTTATTTAACACATTCATATGAAAATTCGTATTATTTAGGTATTCTTTCAAACATAACCTCTAAATTAAAATTCAAAACTGAGCTATACAGGGCAGCATTTATTATATTTAAATATTAAAATATAATAATGATAATGGTTTTTCAGATTCTATGAAGAATTTTATAAAAGAAAAAATAATCTTGGTAAAAATTTTCGAAGCTTAAATCTTGAGAAGTACAATAAATTAATAGAAGAAGTGAAATTTTCAAAAAATGTTACCAAAAGGGATCCTCAAGTGCATTGGCTATTACGACATTATAATATAATATCAGTGCAGGGGGTAGAAAAATTAATATTCCCTATAAACGGTAATTTTACTGACATAATTTATTATGTTCATGAAAATGAAATTTTCAACATTCTGAAAGATGTACATTCGGAAACGGGCCATGGTGAAAGGGATGGCGGCGATGTCAAACTGTGCAAATCTTGCGAAAATTACATACACTTAACATGTACTGTAAACCAAGCATCCGATTACCCACTCTGCAATCTATGTGTGAAGGGTGAGGATGTCAATAAAATTAGAAAAAACGCCAAAGAGGCGCTGAAATAACAAGCAAAACGCATGAAGCATATAAGTGTTTCTTCACATCCACATGTGCACATAGGTGATACAGTAAGAATCCCGGTTCAAGAGGTGGATAGAGGGCGAGGGGATCCTAGATCTATCTTAGGAATAGTCAAAGAAGTAACCAAAGAGGGCTTTTTCAGATTAGCCACGAAAAACGGCATTCTTTCAGAATTATATTCCAGGGCAGAATTTAGTACCTGCCCAATTAATCTTATGGAATCAAATACTTGCTCCGACAACATACTGGCCCTTCGAACTGCGGCAAAATTGGTATCAATTGGGCATGGGCAAGGTTTTCGAAGATGCCATTGTAAAAGTAACAAATGTGCATCAAACAAATGCTTATGTAAAAAAAAGTTTTATGCACTTCAAAATGCCACAGTAGCCTAAGTTGCCATAACAAATAGTTTTTAATGTGTTTTAAATATTTTGATGTTTTTTGTTTTTTTTAAGGTTTTAATGTTTTTTAATAAATAGAGCTTTTAATGAACATCGTAATAATTATTTTATTTGCCATAAATTAATAATATTTGGGTATAGTTCAAAATTCTATTACGGTCCTGTTTGTAGATGTAAATATTGAATTATTTCACAAACTGCCTAAAATTAAGTACGCAATATAATACGGCCGACGCTGTTTATATAATGACTAGTCGATTTATGAAAGAAATATATTTTATATAAATGGTCTGATATAGGCAGTCTGTATATAAACGGTCTGCGCGGTATATATACGGCGTCTTTTCACAAATTGACTGTAACATATATATATATATATATATATATATATATATATATATATATATATATATATATATATATATACCATGATAATCATTTCAAGGTACACATAGGAGAATCCAATGAAAAATGTATGCTCCATTTCAAGGTATACATAGGGAAAACAACAATACAGATTACTTATCGTTGTAGCTTTCAAGGAAGTAGTTAATCTTATTAACTATGTAAGAGTAAGTCATGACACGTAGGAGTTAGCTTAACAGCAATGAAAGGAAAATAAAGACTGAAACGAAGAGAAACACTTTTATTTATCAAAGATAGCAGCAAAATTTAAGAACATTTTCTGTTTGCAAACATCTCATCCTAGAGTCGGAGTTAGAGCACCACACAAAATCAATGAAAATAATACAATATATGTGGTATCTAGTGTAGTTGAGAACAGCAGTATAAATTCAGGAGCAGTAGCTCTTAACAAAAAACATTCGAAATATAGAAGGGTCAGCTACTTCTAATTCTTGGTAATTTTGGTACTTGTATGATCTAAATTTTTCTTTGCGTAGAATTCGTATCACCGAACTTTGTGGAATGGAATGGGCAGCGGCTATGAGATCTTGAATTTATACTGCTGTTCTCGGCAACACTATTTATTACATTTATTCTCTTATTTTCATTGATTTTGTATGGTGCTCTAACTCCGGATCTCTGATGGGATGTTTGCAAACAGCCTGTGTTCTTAAATTTTGCTCTTATCTTTGATATTGTTCTTATAGACGGAACCGGTCTCTCAGGATATTCAACACTAAAATGATCTCTCATTTGCCTAAAACTAAAGCCATTGCAGTACCAATCGTAAGGGCGAATCTTTGCTTGTAGTGTGTAAATGTACATTTTCAAACTTAATACGATAAGAAATGAAAGTTATCAACAATCACGTCTGAAGTACTTCATGTTGTCAAGTTTAAAAATCATCATATTACCATAGCAACAACTTGATATGCTATATTTCCTATGTATACCTTCAAATGGCGCAAACATTTTTCATTGGATCTAATGTCAATGGTTTTTCTATGTATACCTTGAAATAATTCTCTCTGTATATATATATATATATATATATATATATATATATATATATATATATATATATATATATATATATATGAATTGAGAAGCAGTTGACACGTGCTTCGGACTCTTTGGTCCGCATCAAAAAAGCTTTGTCAAGTATGGGATATTTTCCAAATCACTTCCAACTCTTCCACCCAATATTTGGCTACATTGTTCTAATGCGTACAGATTGTGAATTTTCATGTATATGGAATATACATCATAAATACATATTGACAAATATTCATAATATTATTTTTCAAATAAGTATGCAAACGAGCTCCGTATGGAAAATCTGTTTACCAAATCATTTTATCGCATTTTCCCAAGAAGAAAATTCAATAAATAGAACCCTATTCCGCATCCTCTTTTTCCTAGGGTAGTTTAGGCTGAAATGATCGATTAGCCACTATTACAAACTCCATTACCCAGATCATTAGGATAACCCATCATTAGGACAAAAATATTTCAGAATAGAAAATTCGACATTGATGAAAGAGACATGACGGAGAATAAAGATAAAATTTTGAAAGCGCTGGAAAAATATATAAAAGCGATTGGTTGTTGGCCTGAAAATGGGCAAACTTATACACCTATCTTTTGTATTAAATGTGCCTTACCATTAATCGCGGTGTTTGCTCCGATTCAATTAGGACTTTTAGGATTCATTTACAAGAGCATATCAGGTAAGCTGTATCACCTGACACACTTCAAAATAGATAACTAACATAATAAAAAAAAATAAAATAAAATTTGAACTAGTGAAACAACTGAGATAATTTCATTTTGCTATTTTGTTCCCAGTATTACTTCTACAAACTTCTACAGAAATATTATTTCTAAGAACTTGTACGTAGCATATAGCCACAATCATCACATTGAATAGAAATAAAAAATGCATTTTTTTAAATTAGAAATTCTAATACAAAACTTGATAGGGGAAACACGGAACATTTTTTCACTTATCAGGGGGCGCTCAGAAAAATTTAGGAAACCTCATAAATTCTTTAGGATTTAAAACCTAACTTATATTTCAAGATTTTAGTTCAACGAATATTATCATAAATTCGCATTTTCATGAATAGCATACGCATTCCGATATTCGTTGTGATATAAAAGCATTAATACTCAGTTAAATAATTTGCTAAATTTTTGGATAAATTATATACAGAACACGGTACATTTAATACACAAATTAAATTCAAATCTTCGGTCTTCAACATTAGATATATCATATTTCTGTCCGTGTCACCATATATTCATATGTTCATATAAAAATTAATTAAACCACTTATTAACTCCAAAAATATTGCAGAGGGCGTGCTATCAGATTTCATCACTGGTTTTTTTTTCCTGACACTTTTCGCGATGTTTGCGATGAGCTCTATACTATATTTATATAAAGGTAACGAAGTTCTGAGAATCAGAGAGAAATTCGTCCTACAAACATATGGTATACCAAAAAACTTCGAAGTACTGATCAAAAAAATTGATAAAATTACGCATGTAATTTATTACTACACCGTCATATTCAGTTTATGCAATCTTCCTTTTTGGTGTTTCTGGGAAGCCGATTGCTTGACAAAGAAGGATTCAAATGGGCAAATCATGCAAGGATACATCAGAGGCTTAGTTTCCCCTGCCTGGTTTCCATTCAATTTGGAAATTTTTCCAAGAAAACAGATTCTGTTCATTTGTAATTTATTGGTATCGTTACGTTTTGCGCCCAATATGGTCTCAGTGATTATTTTGCTCTATGCCTTGATTGCATTAATAATAAATCGAATTGGACATCTCTCAGATATGATGCAAGAGATCAACTTCGTGGATATAAATAAAGAATTGACAAGGGCAAAGTTGAGATATTACATGAAATACTATTCAGAAATAGTTTTGTGAGTATAATTTTTTCAGTTATCGTTCTTGAGTTTTTGATAATGAGTTGTTTCAACTGTAGCATATTTGCCACAATAATAATAAATAATAGAAACATGTCACATTACTTCAGCTTAAGATACTCGAGAGACGGAGTGATCTATCAAATAAGTTCTACACGATATCTTCATGATTCATCAAGACAACTTCTATGTAATTGATGTCTCTCACGGTGCACCAGCTTTTATAACCCACACCCCTTAATTCACTCTACATGAATTTTTTACACATGAATTACAATTTATTACACCTATTCCCAAATTGATTACAGTTGCGGAACTCAAGTTATGAGGGTTGGGTGTGTAACATTGTGACACGAGAATTTTATATATAAGATATATATATATATATATATATATATATATATATATATATATATATAAATATATATATATATACAACAAATTGTTCAATATATAATTATATATTGAACAATTTTTTCTTAAATTATCCATTCCGATCTCTGATTACCAGTATACGAATAGAAAATAGATTATTTGTGAAAATTATAATCTATTCTCTACCAATAGGGAAAACATAATAAGCGATACGCCCCCTACCGGTGTCGAATATTACTAGAGCATGGGAGATAGATTGCTTTGTTTACATCTGTTTACGTGTATTTTATATGAGAAGTTGTTGAGTTTTAATTGTATTTTGGATCGTTTACAAACATTCACAAGAGATTAGTCTAAAGCTGCACCAAACTTATACCATAATAATGATTTTTGATTAAGAATTTTTCTGTAATTAATTACAAATAATTAAAATTAATTACAACCTTTTCCTGCCTCATTACAATTCCAAAATTTTTAAAAGTAGGTAGCGCATCGAAAAAGTATGACAATAACACATACACGTAAAGATATTCATTTATTACAATAGCCCACTTTGTTTTATAGATACCAGGAACGTTCAGCAGGGTTGAAAAAGTGATGACGAGTAAGCTGCAGTTAAGTGGGGTAGTTTAATTATCGATTAGAATTTTCACGAGACAAAAAACCATAACATTTTCGAAAATATGATAGAAACACAGAGGTTTCAATTTATCACAATATCCCACTCGGTTTTATCGAAACAAAAAATAGTCAGCAGTATTAAAAAAATTATTTTAAAAAAGCTGCATGTGAGTGGGGTAGTGTAATAATTTTTACTAGACGAAATATTATAGAATTATCGAAAATAAGATAAAACTACATGGTTTTCAATTTATTACAATAGCCCACTCGGTTTTATCCATACAAAAAATGGTCATCAGGATTAAGAAGATAATGAAAAAGAAGATGCAAGTGAGTGAGGTAGTGAAATAATCAAAAAGAATTTTCACGAGCAAAAAATGGTCAGCAGGATTGAAAAATCAAATACAAAGAAGCTGCAAGTGAGTGCTCTAGGGTCTAGGGTAATTATTGACAAGACTTTTAACGAGACAAATTACGTTCTCTCCGATTCAAATCTTACATTTTGCAGTTGCTCTCTCCCACCCTGTATTTTTACCATGTTTTCGAAAATTTTATATTTTTTTGTACCTATCGTGAAAATTCTAACCGACAATTACACTACCCCACTTACCTGCAGCTTATTCGTCATTAATTTTTCAAATGAAGTGGGCTATTGTAATCAATGAATATCCTCACGTTTATGTGTTATTGTCATATTTTTGATGCGCTACCTACTTTTTGGAATTGTGGATCTGTAATGAGGAAATGGTTGTAATTAATTGTAATTATTTGTAATTATTTGTAATTATTTGTAATTATTTGTAATTATTTGTAATTATTTGTAATTATTTGTAATTATTTGTAATTATTTGTAATTATTCGTAATTATTTTTAATTATTTGTAATTATTTGTAATTAATTACAGAAGAGTTCTGAATCAAAAATAATTAATATGGTATAAGTGTGGTGCAGCTTTAGACTAATTCTACAGCACATCCTCATAAATTGAGTTCTGCAACTGCAATAAATTTGGGAATAGATGTAATGAATTGTAATTAATGTGTAAAAAATTCATGTAGAGTGAAATAGGGTGTGGGGTATAAAAGCTGGTGCACCGTGAGGGACATATGTAATTGGGCTTTTAACGACAATGAAATTATTTTATTTTTCAGGTTGTCAAGAGACATAAACGATAGTGTGGGCATGATTTATGCACCCTCTCAGAACGGAATAATTGCTATAATAATTGGCTTACTGGAATATGAAATTGCCGTGGTATTTAGATATTTTCATATTTGTATTAAGAAATTCAGAAGGAACGTGTGAATTTAGCATGAGCTGCAATAGTATAAATTCAATATTTTATGTTTTTTGTATCTATTACAATTGCAAAAAATTTTGAAAAATTTGATAAAAATTGAAAATCCTGATTACTTGGTCTCTCTATCTTCAACATTTAAAACTTCGCACTATACAAGGTGTGGCTAAAAAATAACGAAACTAATTTTACTAGTCAAACTACGCATGCGCATAACTCGATAACTAAGTAACGTGTTACAATCTCTTTTGATCATCGCTCTCTGGACTTCACACATTTTAATCTGGCAGTGGCCTTCGTTTCTATTAGATCTAATTTCCGTTTTTACGGAAAAATATTAAGTGTTTAAGTAGAAAAAATAATTCTGATTTCATATGAATCTTGAAAATACCGCTTCTCAAACTTAGCCTTCATTTTAGAAAAGGAATATTTGGCATAAATTCAGTTTGTTGGGTTTTTTGAGTGATTGCATGATAGAAGAGAAGACGTTAGCGACACCAGGATATTACCTCGAGAAGAAGACAAAAAAAGTATCAACAAATGGTTGAGGCGTTTAGTCAAGTACAACATTCCAGTATCAAACCATCTACCTTATTCACCTGACATGGTACCATGTGACTTATCACTGTTTCCCAAGGTCAAATATGTATTTGAAATAATAATAGTTCGTACTGTTGAAAATATAAACGGAAAAGTGCCAAGCATTAACAGAATAAGGCTTTCAGCGTTGTTTTCAAAAATGAACAATTCCCGTGGGGTGGTGTAGAGATACATAGGAAGAGGCGCATACGCAAGAGGATATAAGTATGAAAATGCAATAATAATATGAAGAAGTTACATACATAATTGGTCTCGATATTTTATAAGTAAACGAATTTACTACAAAGTAGAATCCATGCGCCAAACACACTTCTCGCGGTATGGAGAACGTCTATAGAATTCTCAGGCAGGATTTGAGTCAGTTACCGTTCGTGTATACTCGAGTCAACTGCAAATTAGGGCTTCGCAAGAAAAAGACCAAGACCGTCCACTATAGATTGTTGGTTTTGGTCTTGATTCGAGACGAGTCTTATTGTCTCGCAAAGGTTAATGTCTTTGCAATAACAAGACCAAGAACAAGATTGACTAGTCTTGGTCTTGACAATATTCATTAAGTCTTGGTATTGGTCTCGGTGCCAACACAAAGATGAGACAAAGACTAGTGTTGTCTTCTCACGGAGCCCTACTGCAAATTATAGCGGAGTGAACAATGCTGACCACTTGAGCGACGGGTGTCATACATGTTCAGGCCAACTGGTATAAAGAAGTTTGTTTTAAGGTACCCCCATTCAAACATGGAGTCGCATGACACAACTCGATATCGTGGTCAGTATTGTTCACTTCGTGGTAATCTACAAGTTGACTCGAGTTTATTTCAAAATTCAATCCTATTCACTCACAACTTTTGCAGAATATATAAAGTCAAAATCAGAAGAATTCGAAAACCTTTAAACTTCTAAATACAGTCAATCAAATCTTTGGAGACGAATAATTAAAGTCATTCATTTATTAGTTGGCTTTCTAAAAAATTCACTTTTCAGAAAAATGATGCAATGGCTTTAATTCATCTAATATTTTATATGATCGCTGAAGCTGTTTTATGTTATTCAGGACAAACCTTAGAGGACGCTGTGAGTATTTTCATATCATTGCAGTAATTGCTACTTATTAATATTCATCCTTCCATGTAGAAATCCAGATTCTTTCATTTTCAATGAATATGCATAGCTTTTGATATTCGAGTTCAATTTTCGAATTTTCATAATTATTTTCTTTTATTTCTGTAGTTGATAGTAGGACATGAAAGTATAGTCGTGAACTATTCATTTTTGTTCTAAATAAGTGAAATTCAATTATTCATTGTTTCTTGAGAATATTTCAGAAAGTTTTATAGGAATTCAATGATATCACGGTTAATTAAAACTTTATATTGAATAGCAAATAATTTAAAAAAAAGTATTCTATAAATGGGTTTCGTAAAGTCAGCATTCAATGAAAATTGAATATTAGCTAATATTAGTTAGTTCAGTAAAAGCGAATGCTGAAAAACTTCTTGAAATATCGCTTAAAGTTTTCGAGAAGATGAGGCTTAAAACATTCAGGCCAGTTCGAACAAGACAGGATTTTTTTGATAAAATCTTTCTGTACCTTTTTAATTTTTTCAAAACAAAATATAATATTTTCCAATTATTTTAGAATATAATCTTTGTCGTACTGATCTATTAACTGATTCAATATCATACGCAACTCTCTTTTTCTTCATCTAAGTGAAAGATATGATACGAATTGAACATATTTTCAGAAATTGAAAAATCCAACTTTTCTGAAAATATCTATTTACAGAGTGAACGACTGAGAGAAACTGTTCACGACCTTCCTTGGTATGAAATGGATTCAACAATTCGAAAAGATTTCAAACTTTTCCACTTCTTTGTTCAGAATACTCTCCAAGTTAAGATCAAACCAAACTTCAAAATGAACATGGTTCATTACTACACAGTGAGATATAAACGAATACAGAAATCTAGAAAGCTAAATATTTCTTTTTCAGGTTATGAAAGGAGCATACTCTTTGATGATGTACTTTAGAAGATTTTAGGTCCATTCGAGAGAATAAATTATTTCTGATTCGTTTGCGATATTATCAATTCTAACAGCATAATGTGAAATGTTATCAGTTATTGATAGACATTTACCCAATATAAAATTTAAAAAATTGATATGAAGAGAGAAAATTTTCAATAAATTAAGGCATATAGAATTTTTTGTAGATTACAAATAAATAATAATGATAATAATTTTCGTGGAAAATCTTTTTAAAATAATAAGCCTAGTATATTGCACCATTATTTATTCCTCTTTATGAGGTATTGAAAGAACATATCTGTCAGATCTTCTAGATTCTATGACTAGAGTTATCAGCAAGTTTTTCAACAAACTCGAGAAATATATTAAAGCAAATTCAATGTAAAATGAAGAAAGGATAAATTTTCCTGTGAAATTTGCTGTTAATGTTTAGTATTTCTGCTAAGTGTATTGATTTGCTCAAGTAGTTTCACTGAATATATTTTGTGTTCAATATTGACCAACAATTCATATAAACCCTTCCTCGACACTGCTATATAAGCGGAATTTTACATTATATATATATATATATATATATATATATATATATATATATATATATAGGTTATATATATATATATATATATATATATATATATATATATATATATATATATATATATAGGTATATATATATATATATATAATATATATATATGTATATATATATATATATATATATATATATATATATATATATATATATATATATATATAGGTATATATATATATATATATATATATATATATGTATATGTATATATATATATATATATATAGATATATATATATAATAATAATAATTTTTATTCATCCAGAAAGACAATTTACACTGTATTGGACAAGTCAATTTTCATTTAACAATGATAACAATAATAATGTAACACTAATAAATATGCATACCTACAAAAGATAACAACAACAATAAATATGCATACTTACAAATAATAATAGATTGGAAAAAAAAAATCCCAAAATTACAACTCAATCAAAATAAAATCAAAAAATTCAAATATCAAATCAACAATACTTAAGAAGTCTCAATTCTAGTGTTCAAATAATCACCGACACCGTAAAAGGCTTCTAGTATTAGGAAATTTTTGATATATTTTTTAAATGCATATAACTTAAGTGCCCTTACCGTTGGTGGCAGGTGGTTAAAAAGTCTAATGCCCTGATACGATGGCGATGATTCATACTTAGCCAATCTGTGCTTCGATATGCATAAAATTCCTTCATTTCTAGTATCATAATGATGATAGTCAGAAAGTTTAATGAATATGTGTTCATTTTCTTTCACATATATTAAACATTTATATATATAAATACAAGAAACAGTCAGAATACGCCTACTTACAAATATCGGTTTACAAGAATCCGTCGGCTTGAGGTTGAACATTAAGCGCAGAACACGTTTTTGTGCCAAAAACACCCTATTTACATCAATAGAGTTACCCCATAGTAAAATATTGTATCCAATATGACTGTAAAATAAACCATAGTAAATATTCATGACAGCATGAATAGGTAACGAGTCCCTGATTCTGCCTATGGCGTAACAGACTTGATTCAGCTTTCCGCATAACAAATCAACATGTTTGCACCATCTCAACTCACTATCAATTTGAATGCCGAGGAATGTAATGCTATCTTTAGAAACTACTGTGACTCCATTAGATTCAAACCTTAGAGTGCCATTATCAACAGCTCTCACATTGAAATAAATGCATTCCGTTTTGCCAATATTCAAAATGAGAGCATTTCTGCGGCACCACTCAGTGAAACATGACATTAATTTAGAACACTTCTCCGAAAGGTCCCTAGGTGTGTGCGCCGAAATTGCTAACGAGGTATCATCTGCAAAGATCGTAATTCTACTCGCAACGACGTACTCAAGTAAATCATTGATAAAGAGCAGAAAAAGTAATGGCCCAAGCACAGACCCTGAGGGACTCCCAACTCCACATCATACTCACTTGACCAACTCTCCTGAACCTTGACCACCATCAAACGATCAGTGATGAAGGAACGTAACCATTTCAGTACAATTCCTCTAAAACCAATGTTATAGAGCTTACTCAGAATGAACTCGAACACAAGGCAATCAAATGCTCTCGATAGGTCAAAAAACAGCCCAGCAACACAAAGACCACTATCCAAGCACTCATAGATGTACTCCACAAAGGAGAGTGCGGCGGTCTGCGTCGATCTACCTGATCGAAATCCGTGCTGACAGTCGGTTATTAAATGAAATTTATCTAGGAAATTAATCATACGGTTATATATGATTCTCTCGAGAACTTTTGAAAAAACACTCAATATTGAAATTGGTCTATAATTGCTGATCGCAGTGGGATCATTTTTTTTAGAACCGGGATAAATGTTGCCATTTTCAGTATAGACGGAAATTGACAATTTGAAACCGAAACGTTAATAATGTGAGCAAAATGCACAGATATCAGTTGCGCTAACGCCTTTAAAATCTTGGCTGATACAATAGTGTATATATATATATATATATATATATATATATATATATATATATATATATATATATATATATACACTTATGGGAGACCACGATGCATCAAAGATCTAGCGCTTATCTTGCCACACTCACAAAATGTAATCCTTCCCAATTTTTTTCGAATATAATCTTTGTCATGTCGATCTATTAACTGATTCAATATGATAAGCAACTCTCTCTTTCTTCATCTAAATGAAAAATATAATATAAAATTAGACAGTCAAACATATATTCAGAAAGATCAAACTTTTCTGAAAATATCTGTTTACAAGTGAACGACTGAGAGAAAATGTTCACGATCTTCCTTGGTATGATATGGATTCAACATTTCGAAAAGATTTCAAACTTTTCCATTTATTTTATTTCCCGGGTACGGGAGCCGTACCCGGTTTCGGGCGTAGGCGACCTATCTACAGCTATTCGTGTTGAGCGTGATACAGTGATACACGAATAGAAGGGACCTACCGTTTTACGACCGTTCCGAACGTCTTTATAGAGAGGCTTTACTTGACAGAATACTTCTCGGTGGTTTGTCATTGCCTTCCGAGAGGTGGCTCCGCATTAATGCGTTGGTTCGACCGAGATTCCATCCACCGACCTTCTGTTCAGTAGTCCAACACACTGACCACTGAGCTAAGGACCGTTCAAGAGAAGAAACTACTTCTGATTTGTATGCCTTATATGAAAGTCTACATTCAATGCCATCTTATAATTTAATTAAAACCATATAAGTTTGAAATTGTATGAGTTATTGACAGACTAACACAACCTAATAATGAAAAATAAAAATGAAGATAAGAAATGGTTTTTACAATACATTATAATAACACATAAATAATAGTTATTATCCTGGAAAATCTTTCTTCCATTTAATAATTTTTTATGAAACTAATGCTTCTCAGTTTCTCTGTTTTTTTTTCTAAAAAACTTTATTTCATATCACGATACACATACACACGGTATGCTATTGCGCATGAAAGTGTTTTCTCTCTCGCCGCGTGTGACGTCATGCTCGAGGAAACGCGAGGAAGTTGTTCGCTCGTTCCAATGTAATTTCGCGGCGGACGTTCAAGTTTTATTGAATTTAAAATTATGGTGCTTGATTTTTTTGATTAAAACTTATTTTTTCAGTTATTATTATTTTGAAAATAATAAAAATGGAAGCTTTTTGAATTCATTTTTTACCAGGTATTTCAAAACATTAAAAAAATAGAAAAACCGCAATGTTAGGAATATATTATTGGCTTCACCCAAAAAAGAAAGATGAAAAAATGCTAAGATTTTTCTAAATAATTTATTACACAACACAAAATCAAGAGAACGTTAAACAAAAAAAAATTATTTCGTGAAGTTGGTAAATTTCGCCATTTTTTTGTCTAGTTTCCTTCGAGCATTCTTGAAACTGATTTTTCTGTTCAAGTCTCGCAATCTAATATATGTTCGAGTTCTGGCAAAGTACAGGACAACTTCGTAAGGCACAGATGAAGATTTTATTCGTGACATAGTGTGCTCAGCTAATTTCTGAAAAATTTTCTCCCCTTTAGACAAAGAGTTTCCATGCATTCTATGGAACTCGGACTCAAGTTTTAAAGCAACTTCCCACAATTCTTCATTTGGATGTAAGAGAGAACCTCTAGAAATGACTTGTATCCAGTCATATTCATATCCATACTTGCTGTGGGTTTTTCTAGTAAGTATTTATTCTTGGACTTGAATGCTTCAAAGCCTGCTATATTTTTCAATGATTCTTGACTCACTTTTTCTCCCACCTCAAAATTTTGCATTAGCTGCATTGTTTCTTCGTCTTCAGATTTATTTTATTTTCTCTCCGGCAAGCGATTATCCATTGTTTTGTCAAATCTTCTTTCTTTGGAAAGCTAAAGTATTTTATATCGGAACCTTTTGTACTTTGATTACAGTTTGTACACTTAGCTACGGCACAATTTGGCATTGTAAATTATAATTACTCACACACCCACATATAATAACAAAAACACAATACAAATAATGAATTTACACGTCTTGATACACTCAAAATAATAAAATATTCTCTCCGCACTTGAAAATAACATGTAAACCATGCATCGGCAAGTCAAATGCCGAGTCTCGGACCTCGAATGTGACGTCACTGCGCGTGGCGTACGGAATTTGGCGGAAATAGTGGCATACCGTGTGTATGTGTATCGTGATTTCATACCATTTTTTTGTCGTACAAACTTCAACTTTATATCCCCTACACTGGTATCGAAAATATTACATCACACCTATATATAAAAGTAAACAAGGAAAATTCTTTAATAATTTAAAAATTATCAAAAAACTTTCCATGGAGCTGGTTATACGCATTCCGCAACGCAAAATCTGCATTCTCGATCCAACGGTCAATTATAGAAAACTTCAAGTCACCCCGACTCAAACTCTGCATACAGATGTTTCGATCTTATTAGATCTCATCAGTACAGCTTATTTGACTCGGACAAATTTCTAATTGTTCCCCAATACAAATCGTGGTCAGAACCACTATCTGGATAACAACCTAAACCGCTCTCCACCAACGATATTGGAAAACAATTTCACCGTTCAGATCGAAAAAGCAGAAATTCGTTGCGAGGACACGTACCTCCTGACATGAAGATATCTGCCCTACAACAGTGGCATATATCATGCCAGAGGGCGCTCTGGGATGTTATCCAGATAGTGTTTCCGAGCACGATTTGTATTGGGGAACAATAAGAAATTTGTTAATTCACTCCAAGTCAAATGAGCTACATTTGCACATGCAGAATATGAGTGAAGCCTGGGTGACTTGACGTTTTCTATGATTCACAGTTGGATTGTGAATGGAGATTTCGCGTTGCGGAATACGTTTAACCAGCTTCCTTGGAAAGTTGCTTGATAATTTTTAAAATATTAAAGAATTTTCCTTGTTCATTTTATGTAATGTAGGCACGAAATTGGACATTATCAACAAGTATGTTCTTCATGATTTGATAGATCTATATATGTTTGAGGTCACAAGTTTGTGTTTTGACTTTCAATTAGGTTAAATTTATATATATCCCAATAACCAAATTAGTAAACTCAAGAATCAATACCTAGAAGTAGAAAATTGTCCCTAATTACTTCATAACTGCATTTCATTGTAGATACAATAATTGTATGTGTCACAGTTTTACATGGTTTAGTTAACTATTTGAAAACGAGTACATATCTACTTTGTTAGCTTCATAGATATATATCACACTTTAAAGTGTAGTTTAAGCTTAATTTAAAAGTATTCGTAGTAAGATATTCTCTTTATAAATACTGGTTACTGATTATAACGATTTATACCTCTACTTAAATGATTATAAATGCAATATTACTGGAGCCCAAGACAGATGGTATACATAGCCTGGAAAAGATTCAGAATAAATTTTTAAAATTTATTTCTTATAAAACCAATTATTTAATCCCCAATGGTGATTATTCCCTGGCGCGGGATCAATTTGGCATTATTTCTTTGTTTGATCGTAGAATTATTTCGGATGTGCTTTTCCTGTACAAGATCGTTAACAGTTTGATAAGCAACCCCGCTGTTCTCGCGCATATCTTTATAAATGTTCCCAGAGGTCTCTAAGGGCTAGTGAGTTGTTTCACCTACCGCTATGAAATACTTATTCGGCACAGAAACCGCCCCTCTGCCGTATAAATCGTTTTAGTAATAAAATACTGAATAATGTTGATTTTTTCTCAATGTCCCTTTCTGGGATAAAAAGTGCATTGAAGAGTGTGGTGAGTAGATCAGTAGGTCAGTGTCTCGATTCGTTACTACATAGTAAACAAGAATGTTTAGTTATAGATATGTTGTTGTAAACGGAACGTGCCTGGCCCTGGGTGTTAAATGAAACACAGGTTCATACTATCCTTTTAGTATTTAATTGTATAGTTCTATAGGATATAGGCTTAGCGCTGAGCGCTCGGGCAGCGTGACGAGTCTATCTCTCAGTCTTACTTCTTACTCTCCATGTCTCTCCGATCTTCCATCGGGTCTTATATGCAATGTTTATACAATAACTGCTGATGTGCAACCTTGGCCAGGCACGTTCCGTTTACAACAACATATCTATAACTAAACATTCTTGTTTACTATGTAGTAACGAATCGAGACACTGACCTACTGATCTACTCACCACACCAATTTTTTAAAACAATTTATTCTACGTATAATTTTTATACGCGCTGTCTAACGTCCCTATACTCTCGTGATGATACGCCATATTTTTGATATATTACTAATTATTTCATTTCAGCCATAGTACTCTATATAAATTACCTTTTACTTTAATTTGTGGACTCTTTCATTTATCTCATTTATAAATTAATATAACCCATCTATATGTAACCACGATACCAACCATAACTCAATATATAAATATATATATTCACAATAATAATAACTAAGGTCCCTAAAACCGATTATATTCCCTTGCCTTCCTAATAATTGAGAGCTTTTAATTCCATTCTTCTCTACAGATAGCTTCTAAAATTCTCAACTTTTCGTCTCGCGTAAATGCCGATCGAATATTTAGATTCTGTAGAGTGTTGCAACATTAGTACAACACTATTCCTCCACAAAAATTTATATATACTCATCTATATATTTATTTCTTCATTTCTCATTACCATATCCATCTTCACTTAAGAAGTGGTCGCTATATATATATAGCATACAAAAAAAAAATATATGTTTCATTTCATTTTACCAACGATTCCATCTCGTAATTACAGTAAAAATTCATTATTTATGAAAACATAATTCATTAGCAGGGGGCATAATCCATCCCCTGAGCGTCATATACGCATTCTCCTTAATAAAATTGTTCTCTCCATTGAATAATTGAACATTATCTATACCACACTAATTTGGAAACTATAATCAGTCTTAGCAGTACCTATATTTGATAATGGGCTCAAAGTTTAAACTTTATTAAAAACAATATTTAAATTTTCATATTTTTGTCCCTTCTGACGACTTCAAATATTCAAGCTTCATCGAGTATAAGTTAATTTTCTTATTTGCGTATCATCAAGTGAGCAACAGTTTACAATTTCTTCAAAGAATTTCTGTGACTTTTATAAATAACAATTTTTATGCGTAATATCAGCAAATCAAATATTTACAATAAAACTTGATTACGTGATTTAAATTATTCAATTAATCAAAAAAAATAAAAATTTCCGAAGTAGGTCTCAGTAAGATTTAACTACAATAATACATAAATGCAAAATATTCATAATCATAAAAAAAAAAGTTTTCTAGCTTCGAAATATTTGACATATATATTACATTCTTCGGAAAATATTGTTGATTCTTGCTTTCTTATCTATAACTAATTGAAGGTCAGATGGCTCTACTCTCCTAGTATCGAAAGATCTAAAGTATTTATTGCACTCTTCATAAATTTTATTTGACTCGTTTAATTTAGTTTCAACAATGTCTCTACTTTCAAGCCGTCATTTTGATCCAATTTTTATTAAATAAGTTCTTATTTCCTTCAATTTGTTACACAATAGATCGCAAGATTCTAAATCCATTCAATGAACCAATTATTCATAAAAACAAAAGTAACTCGATAGTGAGTCATGTCGGTCAGTGTCATCAGATTACCCAGGTTATAAAATAGCAATGTTATAATAATAATAAAGTCAATGTCACACAATCCATAAACAGAACGAGCGATTACTTATTTCTCTAATTGCACACTATATATAAAAATTTCCATAATCTTGAATAAGAATAGCTCCCAAAAAAATAATAGTACTAATTATCTACAGCAAAAACAACAAAAAAAATTTTTCCCATTTAACCCTAAATTATGGTTATTGCACGAACGAGGAGACTACTAACACATTACCATTGATAATAATAAACTAGTGCTAAATAACAAAACAGGGGGTCATCCTATATCATACTTAACTTTAACGGGGAGAGGAAAAAAAATTTTTCCCGGAAAATAACGAAACTGTTCATAACATAGGACAAAATTTAACTGTCTCTTTTTTTCCTTCAAAAAAAAATTATTCATAGTGTCTGTTCACTAGGTCAATAATAAATATAGGGGTTCAATAAAATTAAATCTAATAACAAAATTAATAATAGGCCTAATAAAATGAAAATAAATAATTAGATCAGGTAATAATTAGTGGTCAGTGTCATAATTTATATATATATACATAATCTAACTCAAACTTAATGTAGAAACTTCCTTAATGTAATAACTAATAATAAAATTCAATGTCTCTTCTAAAAAAAATATTGTCTCTTTTTTTTTCTTCTTCATTTTTACAAACACAATGTCAATCTCACTCCCTGTTTACACACATATTTAACGTCCATATCTCGTACGTCTCTGTCATTTATACAAGGGTAGATCCTACCTTAATCTCCTGCAACGATCGTCGTGATGGCCTGGGTCGTCATCTCCGGAACTACTGCGAAGCAACCAGCTTTTCTATGGGCGATGATTTGTTCTTCTTCTTCTTCCCATTTTTGTTCACTACTTTCACTTTCTTCAATTACCACAATACAACTGGCAGGATCGCCATGTAATGCCTGGTCCTGGGTGTTAAATGAAACACAGGTTCATACTATCCTTTTAGTATTTAATTGTATAGTTCTATAGGATATAGGCTTAGCGCTGAGCGCTCGGGCAGCGTGACGAGTCTATCTCTCAGTCTTACTTCTTACTCTCCATATCTCTCCGATCTTCCATCGGGTCTTATATGCAATGTTTATACAATAACTGCTGATGTGCAACCTTGGCCAGGCACGTTCCGTTTACAACAACATATCTATAACTAAACATTCTTGTTTACTATGTAGTAACGAATCGAGACACTGACCTACTGATCTACTCACCACAAGAGGCACAGGGGTGACTTCTGAATTCTGATTTTTAATATCTAATTCTTGTTAATTTCAGTAATACTTACTGCTCTTTTTTTTTTTTTGGTGTAATTCATTTTTTGGTGTAATTTCTTAATTATTAGAGTAATATGGTTTGTAATTTGTGGATACTCTAGTGGGTATCTTTGTACCTGTCTGTATCCCCATGTTCACAATAAATAAATAAATAAATTACTCCGAGCAGTCTCTTGATAAACATTATCCTTTGTTCTTGTATTATATAAATGAACATCTCTATGAAAAGTAAAAGCTCTATTACATTCAATTATTTTGTGAATTATTTTATGAATTTCTTTACATTGTTTGAGTTCCAGGCGCTCACACAACTGACACAAACATAGTTCTCTCAACAAACCACAAGTTGGCGTAAGCCAATCATAAAATAATAATCTTCAAGACTTTATTCTGAAGAACATGATTTATTTAAATGCATACGGATATCATGTATCCAAATTGAGGTAGAAAAATAGTTATTTATGTACAAAGTGAGTTATATAGATCATAACGCCCGATGGGCATTGTGTAGTCTTATAGAAATAATGAAAATGAAAATGAATTTACCCAGGAATATCATAGAAATTGCAGCCAAAGCTGCGAATAATTCATTGCCGGAGACTTCCAGAGTCGTATAGGTACGACAAGGATTATGAAGTATTTAGTCAATGGAGGTTGATTCATTTCTCCTCGTACAATGAGCGGGCGTAATAATCCATATTGCCCGCTCATAACGCCTTAGGACATAATGAGTGTGTTTATAGCAACCGTAAATCAACAAATAATATACAAGTGAAAATAAAAGCATTATATATATTTAACTTCAATTGGTGAGTTAGATAATTTCGAAATCGATAGAGTCATTGGTGTTATTTTATTTGCGATATGTACAATGGTTAGTTTTATTTTTCGTCCAGTAAATATCACAAAAACTTTAGTTCTATCCGTATTTATTTTCAAATTATTATAAAAGAGTCATTGATTATATTAGTTATAAGATCATCATTCATTATAGTTATTAGATAGGTAAGTTTATAATATTATATTTTGTAGGTACATTTAGCTTTTTTTAACCTGATAATGATACAGTGTAACGATACGCGTCATATTCACTGAATTAAATAAGGGACAGTTTGATATATTTTCCGTTTATTACGATGTTATATTATATTATATAAGAAATTTCTTTCGAACAAAATTGAAATATTTTAAAAAAGAAAGAAATAAAATCAGCTCATTTTGTATTTGGACGATTTGCTGAAAGTTTAATATTTTATTATTTTTTTGGGATGAATGGGCCTCTACATCGAAAATTATATAGACAGCTCCGGACAAAAACGGATTTTCATGACATCTCATGAAAACCCATATTTTTTTTTCTTTTCGGTGAACAAAAGATCACATTGTTGATGAGCGTATGTTCTGATAGAACGAGCTCATAGACCTTTTCAACACTTATAATTTTTTGTGCGCATGCGTCAGTATGCGCCATCTTTTTCGTACTGTTTTATGTAAACAAGCATGGTAAAATACCATTGTAATGATTAAAATCAACAAATGTGAAATGAATAATATCCGTTAAGAAAAACTAACCACAAAATAAAACAATAACTATCTTAATTTAAAAATACATGCTGTAAGTCCACTATAATTATCTCATTTGTACGGAAACGAATAAAAAAACGGTGTCGTTATGGAGTAGTAGGTATATGTAAGAGTGGTATCGATATAAGTCATTTAAAGCCAATACATGTGTTAATAAGATATAAACCTAGTTAATTGGGAGATATTCACTTAATACCTAATAATTAACTTCATTCTACTCAGATACTACGATTGGATTGATATATAACCTCGCAATAAACTAGTGTTTTTTTGCTTTTTTGCTAACGCCCATGATACTTCATCCACTTTTTTGATTGTTCACAGTTACATGCTTCATTTTAATTGTAAAAAAGTACAGCTCCATCAATGATTTGTTCCAATAATCAATTTACTGTGGAGAAAATATTGCTTTCCAATGCATTTGGTACAAAACATTACGAAACTTTTAAACTACTTCTCTTTCAACATGGCTGCTGCGCTTGCGCATGTCAGATGATGAAAAGGTCTATTAAGAGACCCTACTAGAGTGGAGGCCTCACCATAATAAAAAGAAAAAACTCAGAAAACTAAACTTGGACTGTCATTCGCGGTTGTTCCATAAATGGAGAAAAGTTTTGTTTCAGTCTCAAATCGGATCGACATTCTTCTGCCTGTGACAATGAGTCTGACATTCTATGACACATTCGTTACGAACTAACGTCAACTTCTGCAGTATGTCGTTTCAGTTTGTTCTTAATTTTATCTGAGAAGAAATGAAAATTAATCGTTAAGTTCCTGAAAGTATTATTTACAAAAAAATTAACTTCTACTTTTTACTTACTATTGATTTCTCAATGTGCAGCTTGCCTTATTCTAATGAACCTACCTGAAAATAAAAAATAATCAAAAACTATTTTTGGATTGAAATAAATCTAAATAAATATTCAATCAGATCATCTCTACAAATACAATAATTTGAAATTTCAATAGATAATATAATATATAGTATAGATCAGTGGCGTAACTACGTCAGAAAAACTTGTGTTCGGTGATGGTAGAGAGCCCCCCCCTCACTTTATAGAAGACGACATTTTTTAGCGTAGAACAGAAGTTTATTTACAGCCGACAATAGAGTTTGATAACATTTAAAAAGATTTTATTCGACTTCTTGCATTTGCAAATGCTGTTACCAAGTTTTGTACATTCATATTTTTCGCTCAATCGTTTTTGTCCCATCGTATTGCGAAGATAATTTTTCATTATCTTTAATTTCGAAAATGATCTTTCTGCATTTGCGGCGGAAACTGGGATAGTGGGAAACAGACAACATGCTGTAACAATTTCAGAAAAACTACAGCTCGAGGCGTGGTTTTTTAAGAGAATGAAATCAAAAATTTGCGTAGCAGAATTCATTGTTTTCAAATCGTTTTTGAATTACTCCTCAAAAGGCAGTCGTTGGCCTGAAAGCTGTGTCATCATCTTATATATTTCAGACAAAAAAGTAGAGTGAGGCAGATGGCACTACTTAATAGCGACTTTTTTAAAAATCGCATACCTGTCGTCAGCTTATAAAAAGACCACTAATACAATAGTACAATAATTTCGTTTACATTAGATCTTATTTCATTTCCTAAAATCATTCGTAATCTTGTCCTTTTTCGGCATCGAAGGGGCCCCCAAAGATCTGAATTGCGAAAAGTGTGATTTCTCATGAACTTTCCGTAATCCAAGACAGGCCTTTTGAGGCCCACAAAGGTAATGGAAACAAAAATTTGTGCAGCTCTCTAAAATTTCCCATGCCTGAGCTTTGAAGGTCCTCAAGCTTTGGGGGCCCCTAAAGTGTTCCCTATATAATAAATATTTTAAAATGTGTTCTTTTAGTCCCATCAAAAACAATTCATAGTTATTAGTTTTTTATGTTGATCTCAAAAATATAGCTTCAACATAGACAGTACGAGAATAATATTTGATAACGCGTCTATATATGTTCATGAGCCATGTTAAATTTATTTAATTCTTTTTCTGAAATTATATAACTCAGACTTTATTATCTATCATTTCAACGTACGATATTGTGAAGTATTAACAAAAGCGAAATATTTATATATGTATGTATGTGTTCTGATGATTATTAGTATCGGATCCAATGATTCAAACAATTAAGTCAAAAATCTCCTGTATTTAGATGATACAGCAGCTGAGGACCTCTACAGTGTAATCTATCACCGTCATTCACTATACATGATGGGAGCTTTCCAACTACGACACAGAGTGACACTTTGTAACACGGTGTTCATCGCTTCTTGTTCCAACTACGACACAGTGACACACGGCCGAACACAAAAAAAAGTTAAGTTGGAGCGTGTAGTGCTTCAGTGCTACCAATATTTATAGTCGATTTATTGTATCAACGTTGGCAATAGTTCTAATTATTAATTTATTAGATAATTATATATATTATATATATTATATACTATATATATTATATATATATATATATATATATATATATATATATATATATATATATATATACATTATTATATTGGTATACTTAAAACACAATATATCATATGATGTTAAATTGTCTACCAGCTTCGAAAATTATCTTTGGATTATGACAATTGAATTAAAAATAGATAGCAACAGGTATATGTTGGGGGTAGAGGCCTCGGTAGACCAGCGGTAAGGCGTACCGCTTGTAAGCCGAGGATGTGGGTTCGAGTCCCACCTTGCTCTTGGTTGTTGTGTATGTCCGGAATTTAGTGGTTCTATTTGTAAAGATAAATTGTTGGGTAATGTACATCGTTTACAAGCCCATTGGCCTTTCGGAACCGGCGTTAAACTGTAGGTCCCTCGAGTTAAAAAAAAAAATGTTGGGGGTGCTGTATCATTCACCGGGTAAACGGGATCATATATTTTTAAATAAACTTGAAGAACTTCTTGATCAGATGGTCGAATTCGATGGTGAGGTGATATGTGTTGGTGATTTCAACTTGGATTTTAAAAAAGATTCACATTACGCAAATAGATGTAAATCTCTTATTCAGGTTCATGGATTGTATCAGGTCGTTACAGAGTATACTAGAATTACTAAAAATAGCTCAACATTGATTGATTATTTTATCACGAACAATAAATATATGGTGCATACATCACCTAAAATTTCGGATCATTCGATAATATCGATTGAGTTACCTGTGACAAATAAAAGGAATAAAGATGTTGTCTATCTTCGTTCTTATAGCAATTATAATTCAGGTGTATTGTGTGATGGACTTATGGATGTTGAGTGGAATAGTGATTCAATTGATATAGATGGGCTAACAAAAAATTTTACTCAACCAATAACTGATATTCTTGACAGAATGTGTCCCATAAAAAAAAAGAAATAAATGTTAAAAATAGAAACGCTATAAACTGGATTACAGATGAAATAATAAACCTTATGAAAGAAAGAGATATAAAATATGCGAAAGCTATTTTCACCAAAACGGAAGATGATTGGGAATCTTATAGAATGATTAGAAATAATGTTTGCTACAAAATGAGACAAGAAGAAAAGAAATATTATTATAGATTAATTGAGGGTGATTCACACAATATCTAGAAGACGCTAAAACGAATATTGCCAGCTGGATCAAAGAACAACACGAATAAAGTAACGTTTAATAATAATTGTGTTATCAATGATACTGAAGAGATTGCTCAACGTTTCAATGATTATTTTTTGAAAAGTATAAATGATATTATTGCACAAAAACCTAAATTCAATTCACAGGAATATTATTTGGATAATATTAGAACGTATGGGAAGTTTACAAAATTTAAAAATGTATCTATGCAGGAGCTCAAACAAATAGTTATTTCTCTCAAGAATACTTCCTCGCCGAATGATGGTATAACTACCAGGGTATTGAAAGATGCTTTTACAGTGGCTGGAAATAGGCTTTTGGACGTTGTGAACGGCTCGATGCAATACGGAGTGTTTCCGGAGATATGGAAGGTGTCTACTGTCATCCCAATTGAGAAGGTGCCTAATACAGTGTTATGTGAAGAATTCAGAGATATAAATACAGTGCCTGTTTGCGAGAAAGTAATTGAAATTGCAGTCCGGATACAGCTTCTTGATTTTTGTGACAGGTATAGTGTTTTGGTGCCAAATCAGTCTGGCTTTAGAAGCCTGCACTCGTGTGAAAGCGCAGTTTTGAGTGTTTGTGATTTTTGGCGCAGAGAAATTGACAAAGGTAATGTGATACTGGTGATTTTTCTTGACTTTAAGCGAGCTTTCGAGACAATAAATAGATGTTTTTTATTAAATAAGCTTAAGAAAATGGGTATTGGTGGTACTGTATATAAATGGTTTTGTTCTTATTTGTATAACAGGGTACAGAAGGCTAAGTTCAGACACGCAGTGTCTCTTTGTGGATCCAATACCCATGGGGTACCCCAAGGAACGGTTTTGGGGCCGCTTCTTTTCCTGTTGTATATAAATTATTCGTGTCAGTATGTATTAAATTGTAAAATTTCTTTGTTTGCTGATGATACTATATTGTTCATTAGTGGTAGGGATATAAATAGTATGTGCGAATTAGCCAATAAGGACTTTAAAAAAATGTATGAATGGCTTGGTAACAATGACCTTTCTGTTAATATTATGAAGTCTAAATATATGATAATAGGATCACCTAATAAAATTCGTGAGGTTCAAACTATGAATCAAAAAATTAAGCTTAACAATGATTACTTGGAAAGGGTGCATCAGATTAAGTACCTAGGTATCGTTTTGGATCAAAATTTGAAATTAAATCGTCATGCTGAGTACATAGCAAATAAGATGTCGATGAAAATTTATTATATTTACAGATTTCGGAATAGACTTGATTTTTGCGCTAGATTGTTGTTGCTCAGGGTCTTGGTGTTGCCGCATTTGGATTCCTGTGCGTCCCTGCTTTTTTCTTTGGCTGAGGGTTCATTTGACATGTTAAATAAAATTTTAAATAGAGGAATGAGAACTGTGATTCAGTGTTCAAGGGAAACACCCATCCGAAGCATGCTTAAATTTTTGGGTCTTATGGATGTCAAACAGCGTGTTGCTTTCAAGACTATTGATTTTATTTATAAGATTAAGCATAGGATGGTATCGCCATACTTGAGTGAAAGTTTCAGGTATGTCTTTGATGTTCATGATTATGGGACTCGATGTCGGTGTAATATATATGTTGATACGTTTAATACCTCACAGATGAATAATTCCACTCTAAGCAGAGGAATCAGGCTCTATAATGGTCTGCCTAAGTCCATAAAATATTGTAATAGATATAAAATTTTCAGAAATAATTTGTATAAATATATTTTAGAATTATGAAAATGGATTGTGGAAATCTTCTTTGTAAGTTGTTGTAATAGCTTTTAGCTAAATAAATGATATTATTATTATTATCATTGTATTATCAATATTAATATTTACTTACAGTTTTCATTATTTAACGTGATACAAAATTGGCTAATGACAGTGTACGTAATTCGTAATAAACCGAAAAAGAAATCACTTGTCCATTGCATTTTTAAACAACAATGGCTGCGCTCTCTGGCGTTTTATATAAAAATCAAAAAGGCTTTCCAACACCGTACACCGTGTTCTGTAGTGTGACATAGAGTGGCACGGTGCTTCCTTGTTGGAAAGCTCCCAATGTGTTAATATTGAAATTAGAGCGTCAAAGTGATTGTATGTTTACTTAGTGTTGTACCTATGTTAGTAATTTTGTGTTTTTATTTCCGTATCAAGATTATAAATAAAATGCCATAATCACTGCGCCAAGGTAGGTACTTTCGATGCATTAGGATTATAAATAATGTTCTCACTCAATATGTAGAATTATTCATTAAACACGTAGTCAAAATAATAGAAAGAATGAGCGACTTGAATAAAAATCATGTTTTGCATGTAGAGTACCTATTATCAATAAAGAATCAAACCACAAAATTGAACCGTATTCACTCCTATCAAGGCGGGCTCCACACGGACGTCGATGTCTTGATACATAAACGTGCATCCAAAAACGTGAAACCAATAAAGCGTCCTGTAGTAGGGGAGCCCAAGCGGGGATTTCGGGATTTACTAAAGCGCGGCAGATTAATATACAGGGGGATACCTTGTACCCGGTTAAGTACCTCCACAAAACATGAGGCCCATATATAAGGCCGCCCGTGAAGGATACAGGATCAGATTAGTAAAAAAAAATTGACCATCAGAAATTCTCGAGCGCGTCAGATTAAGGTAGGGTGAGTTAATTACATCCTAAAAAGTGTATATTCCACTAATCTGACAATTTGAGAGTGACGTAAAGAAAGGAGAGGGCAAAAAAGTTGTAAAAAAAAACGTCATCTCTACATTCTCGAGCGTAGCTAAAATTTTGTTTATTTTGAAGGAAATAATTCAAGAATAATGAAAAATATATAATCTGACGATTTCCGCAAGCCGAAATAACAAAAATTCGTCGATAAAGTTAAATGCGTGCAGCTGCGTGATGCCTACATTTCCTTCTCCGCGTTTCCGATGATTCTACGGATGAAGATGATGATTAATTAATTAATCAATTAATTATAAAACATTAAATTTTTTTAAGCTTTCTTTTAAGTTATTTTTTTATAAATAAATGCATTCTACTAAAAAAGCATACACTTATTTATTTGCATGCTATTTCCTGAGCTTTTCAATTAATTAAGTTCAATGATTTAAGAAAATGAAAAAAACAATTTTTTTGACTTCCCGCTAAGAAAAATTAAAAATTTTAAACAATTCGGGAAGTTATTGGTTTTACCCTGTTTTGCGAAAATCGAGTTTTCATCAGATCTCGACGTTTTAAGGTCATAGGAAGCTTCCCTACCCCAGCGATGTTGTCACTATGTCTGTATGTGTGTGTGTGTGTGTGTGTGTGTGTGTGTGTGTGTGCGGTGTGTGTGTGTGTGTGTGTGTGTGTGTGTGACTATGTGACTCGCTTATAACTTTTGAACGACTAAACCGATCGGAATCCACTAAACGGCGTTCTAAAGATTTCCCTCAAAATTAGATTTCCTGTGAATTTGAACCGATTCAGACCGATAGATTTTGAGAAATTTTGAAAAATCTCAAAAAAATAAGAAATTTTTTTCAAGTGGTTTTTTTGGAATAACTTTTAAACGGCTTTATCGATCAACTTCAAAAACTAATCCGCCTTTGAGCTTGAAAAACCACGTCGATCGCCACCAAGCTGGTCAAAATCGGTTGATTCGTTCGAGAGATATCGTGAACCAAAGAAACCAGAAAAAGTGTTTTTTCGGAATTACTCCGAAATGTTTGGTTCGATCAATTCAAATTGATTGAATTACTTATGAAGATGATAAAACTGCGTCGAATGCCGCCAACCGCGTGAAAATTGCTTGATCCATTCAAAAGTTATTGCGGTTTGCAAATTCCAAAAATAGTGTTCTATGAAACTTCTATCAGACTTTCGAGCTGGGAGAGCTCAAATGCATAGAAATATTTTTTTTTTCATTTTCAACCCTTACATACAAGCACCCGCATCATGCAAACGATCAGATTAACATACGTACATTATTAAAAATACGTAGGGCATTGATGCTATCAATATCTGACGCGCTCGATGATGTCCATGCAACAGTTTTTTTTTACATATTTAAAAATCTATAGCCGCTTCCCCCACCGATGTAAAGGTATATATCATATAACATTTTTTTCTTCTTATCATCTAAGCTTTGCAACCCAATAGGTCTCTACGACGCTCGAGTAAATCCCCATTTAGCATCGTGGGCTCCCCTACTACTGTAAACGATCAAATTTGTTTGACAAACTTGTTTGACAAACTTCACGTGTGGTTCAAGCAATGGCATAAACGATCAAACCAAATATCGAACAAATTTGTCAAATTCTTCCTTAGTTACGGTTTTCTCGTTGACGTGACGTGACGCGTTCCATGAAAAATGAGCAGTACGGTTTTGAATTTAGTTGTCAAAAATTCCGTCAATCCAATTTTTCATCAAACACTTCAAACACGTGAATTGTTTGACAAACGCATCAAACAAAGCCATAGACTATCAAATAATTTGACAAACACCTAAAATTTGACAAACAAGTTTGGTCGTTTACAGGGCGCTTTACATGCAAGCCGATTGCGTACAAATAACAGTTTTGTCCAGTCTACCAAACTGTTTGGCAAGATGTATGAATAAGAGGAATATTTAACTCTTTATACTGGCAGTGGCGGGTACTTACATAGGTAATAGTTTCCATCACACCTGTTGGTACCAAAGGCGCATACGAGGATTTTTATTCCACAAAATTAGTGATTTTGTGAAAATGAATCAACTTAAAAATTCAATGTTGAAAAAGTTACAATAATTGAGAGCTCCACTCTCTTTTAAATACTTCTTTACTCGATAAACTTTCTAACGGTATACTACACATTGATAAGAAAAAAACATTTCTGCTTCAAATTGCGGATATTCCTTCAGAAAGACGGAAATAGTTCGGATTTAGTAGGGAAAATAATTTTATTTTTATGATCTTATCAATTTTGTTCGAACTGTTCTCTTTGTTCCTAATGCAAGTCTGGCACCCCTTTCTTTCTTCAGCCGTTACGGTAGCAACTTATTTGTTGAAGCAGAAATATTTCTCTTTTTTGTTCGATCAAAATGTTATTTTATGATCGTTTGTTTGAAGAAAAGTTACTACTTATAATAATTTAATACCTGTCTGCTCTCTTGGTACACATTTTGATCGAAAAAAAAATATATTTCTGCTTCTACAAAAAAAAATTTTTCCAACAGAATGTACAAGAAAGCAGGTAGATATTAAATTATTGTTATAAGTTCATTTTTTGCTCAAATAAACGATATTAAAATCACATTTTGTTCGAGCAAAAAGAGAAATATTTCTGCTAACTACCGTAACAGCTGAAGTAAGAAAGAGGTGCCAGACGTGCATTAGGAACAAGGGAGATCAGTTTGAACAAAATTTAATACTAGAGAACAGTTATGTATTAAATCATTGTTAGTAGTTTAAATTTTGTTCAAATAAACGATCATAAAAATAAAATTGTTTTCCTCACTAAGTCCGAACGTTTTCCGTCTTTCTGAAGGAATATCCGCAATTTGAAGCAAAATTGTTTTTTCATACCAATGTGTAGCATACCGTTAGAAAGTTCATTAAGTAAAGAAGTTTTTGAAGGAGAGTGGAGCTCTCAATTGTTGTTACTTTTTTCAACATTGAATTTTTAAGTTGATTCATTTTCACAAAATCACTAATTTTGTGGAATAAAAATCATCGTATGCGCCTTTGTTACCAACAGTTGTGATGAAAACTATTAACTTTTTGAACAAGTACACATTACAGAATATTCAGTTGAAAAGATTTGGCTCTTACAGGTATTAATAAAAACTTATGAGGGTTTAAAGGCGGAATTTTGGGAAGTTTGAGAAAAAAAATTTTAAAATGATATATCCTTAACCGTGAGTCTTAGGACACATGGTTCAAAAAGAAAAAGTTAGCAAATGACCCCAACAATACCCCAAAACAATTTGGTGCTTCATGTGTCGAACATCCTGTATATATATATATATATATATATATATATATATATATATATATATATATATATATATATATATATATATATTTATATATATATATAATATATAAATATAATATATATAATATAATATATATATATATATATATATATATATATATATATATATATATATATATATATATATATATATATATATATATATATATATATATATATATATATATATATAACCATATTTGTATATAATTCTGAAGAACTTGCTTCGATTCAAATGCGACATGTGCACTATACAGATATCATGTATCTAAGGCAGGAAAAAGCATTATATATATTTAATTTTGTTTAATGAGTTAGATAATTTTGGCATCGATACAGAGCACCTATCATTGGTGTTATTTTGTATGCGATGGTCTAGATGGCGATTAGAATTTTATTTTTCGTTCAGTATACCTATATCACAAAAACCTTCTTTGGAATAAATATAATAAATTTAGTTTTGTCCGTATTTGTTTTTAATTTATTATGCAAGAGCCATTCGTTATATTCGTTGAGATTATCATTTATCATAGTTTCTAAATAAATTTATAATATTATACTTTGTACATTTAGCTTTAGTTACTCTTTAAACCTGATGATGATACAGTGTAACGAAATGCATCATATTTAATGAATTGAATGAGCAGAAATTTTACATATTTTCCGTTCATTACGATATTATATTATCTTCAAGAAATTTCTTTCGAAGAATTTTTTTTTTTTTTATTTAATTAGAGTGCCTCGACTGCACATACATGTTACCGTTTTGACTTAGTACTAATGATTTTATACTGTAAGCACCTTAATACTATAAATGGTTGTAAATATCTATTTCTTTTAAGAATCTAAGTATATTCATGAAATTGTTCGGTGAACCTAAGTTTTCTTTGAGATCTGGACTAATGTTGTGTGTCCGTCTACTTCCAGTATACTGGGGGCATTCTGTCAGGATATGCTGCACTGTTAGTTGGTTGTTGCAGTGTTCACAAAAGTGGTGGGTCCCCAGCTTCCATCAGGTAACTATGTGTAATTCGAGTGTGGCCAATTCTCAGTCTATGTACTATTATGGTATCCCTTCTGTTCATTTGAGGCCAGTTATGAGGCACAATATTAGGATGTATTTTGGAGAGTTTAGTATCTGATTGATTCCATGTGATTTTCCATTTGCTCATGACAGATTGTTTGAAGAGGTTTTTCAGATCCTTTTGAAGTAGTATGTCCTGGGTGGGTAGGTCCATAGTCAAAGCTTCTTTGGCAGCTTGGTCTGCTTTCTCATTACCATTGATACCCACATGTGATGGGGTCCAAACAATCAATATACGGATGTCTTTGCTAGATAGTTGTTGACAGATATCGTGGATATTCTGTACTAGTTGGTGTTGGGTGTACAAATTTTCAATGGAATGAATTGACGCAAGCGAATCAGTGCATACTAAGATAGTCGTTTTCCTCTCGTCAGAAACAGTTTTTAGGGCCATAAGTATTCCGTATAGTTCTCCAGGAGTAGATTTTTTGCCAAAGTTGAGTTTGCTGTAGTAACAGAGCAGCCTACCCATCTGTCGTCTTTAGAGGCATCGGTGTAAAAAATATTTTCTATGTTGTATGAGCTAATGAGCCCGAGGAAGTTTTGTCTGAGAACTGGGTTAGGCGTTTCAAGTTTTCTATATTTACTTAAGGTCTTATTGATATGCGGCATCTGTTTGGTCCATGGCGGAGTATTTGAGATTGGGTTAGGTGATGTTTTTGTGAGGTCATTGTTCTCTAGGAGCTCATTCAGCATTTCTGGAATCGGACGAGGGCATCTGGAAGTATTATTTTGTACTGTTTGGGGGGTGGTGAAAATTTTATAAACAGGGTTTGCAGTGTCAGCAGATACCCTCGCAGAATATGCCAAAAGGAGTTGTTCACGGCGTAGTGAGAGGGGTATTTCCTGTGCTTCGCAGTAGAGAGATTCTACAGGGCTAGTCCTAAATGCACCTAAGCAGATTCGGAGGCCGGTGTTATGTATTGTGTCTAGGATTTTGAGGGTACGTTTGCTGGCAGATGTGTAAATTATGCTGCCATAGTCTAGCTTGGAGCGAACTAACGCTCTATAGATTCTAAGCAACATTATTTCTTGTGCTCCCCATTGACAGTGGGCCAGAGTTTTAAGTATATTCATACGTTTCAAACAATCTGCTTTTATTTCTTGGATATGTTTCTTCCAGGTGAGCTTGCTATCGAAGGTTACTCCCAAAATTTTGAGTTCGTTTACCACTTGCAATGGCATTCCGTTTAAGGTTATATGTGGCTCATAATTTGTTTTCCTGCGGCTGAATCTGATTACTTTAGATTTTGAGGTGGAGAAATTAAATCCTGTTCTTCTTGCCCAGTTGAGTAGACCATTCACTGCGTTTTGAAGTAGAGTGCTTGTGGTTTGAGTAGTCCTGCCTGTACAGTAAATTATCAGATCATCTGCATAGAGAGACTATTTAACTGGTGATCTAACGCTGTCGCAGATGTCATTAATGGCTAGGTTAAATAAAATGGTACTGAGAACTGCCCCTTGTGGTACACCGTCTTCTAATGGAAAGTTGCGGGAGACTTTTCCGTTGGCAGATACTTTAGCTGTTCTATTAGAGAGAAAATTTTTTATGAACGCTAGTATGTTTCCAGTTAGGCCTATTTCTTTCAGCTTCTCATAAATGGCTGGTCTCCAAGTTGTGTCAAATGCACTTTCAATGTCTAATAAGACCGCTATAACTTCTCGCTTTGCGGAAAAAGCATTTGCGACCTCTGTTTGTAGGAGTACTAGATTATCAGTAGTGCTGCGGTGTGGTCTGAATCCTGACTGATTTTGGCTCAGTATCCTGTTTGTTTCTAGATACCATAGAAGGCGTTTATTTATCATTTTTTCGAACAGTTTGCACATTGTGCATGTTAACGAAATTGGTCGAAATGAATTTGGGTCTGTCAAAATTGCATTGTTTTTCCTAAAAGGAAGGATAATGGATTGGCGCCACATAACTGGAAATTCCTGCCTAGACCATATGTTGTTGTAGAATTCTAGAAGTTTGTCCAAACTAGATGGTGAAAGATTCCTTAGGAAAATGAACGGTATATTATCAGGTCCAGCAGCTGAATTTCTGCATGTTGATAGAGCATAGATGAGTTCTTGCTGCGTGAAAGGGAGGTTAAGTGTGGTAGAATGTAACATTGTTTTTAGCTGCGTCGTTTGTATAGTTTGCGGAGCATTAAAATATTTTGTTTTTTCTTGAAAATAGTCCGCAAGTATGTTGACTATAGTTTGGCTTTCAGTAATTATGTCACCATTATTTCTTATGGCAGATATTTTGGCATTTGTGTTACGTCCTTGCATTTGCTTAATTTTGGACCATACTTGATTCGGGGGTGTTTGGACTGTTATTGTGCTCAAGTATTTATTCCAGGATTGTTGTTTACTTTGTTTCAGTATAAGTTTGGTTTTCGCTTTTATTTTTTTAAATGTGATTAGGTCAGTTTGGGAACGACTTCTTCGATATTTATTTAAAGCTTTTTTGCAGTCCCGTACAGCGGTTTTGCAGGCATCATTCCACCACGGTACTACCTTCCTTTCAAGGTTTATTTCGTGTTTACCGATTCATTTTTCTGCGGCTGAAATTATGCGTTCAACTATCTGATTTGTAGATCGATCGACATTATCAGTGAGCTCAAGTTCATCCATTTGTGCTTGAGTACAGGAACTAAAATTATTCCAGTCGGCATAAGTCAGTCTCCACTTAACGAGAGTTTTATCTTGTTTAGGTGTTTTGTCAGAAATTATTATGGCGAAGTGATTGCTATCATATAAGCTGTCTAATACTTGCCAGTTAAGTGCAGGTGCTGTTCTAGGGTCACTAAAACTGAGGTCAATTGATGAAAATTGACCAGAAGAAATGTTGAAGTGAGTATTGTTTCCAGTATTCAAGAGGCAAAGGTTGGAAGTATTTATTAAATTTTCGATGACTTTTCCTCTTCCAAATGTTCGTTCACATCCCCATGTGTGCATTAAAATCGCCCACAATGATGAATGGATTAGGTAGCTGGGTCACCAAATTCTGGATTTCTTCATTTGTCAAGTTATGGTTCGGTGGAATATAAATATTGCAGATTGTGATTTTGTGCGGACACCAAACATTTACAGCTATAGCCTCTACATCTGTGTTAATAGGAAAATTCTGTGAAAAAAGGTCAGTAGACACATATATTGAGGTTCCGCCACTTGCACGTACATATTCAGTTCTAATTTGATGATACCCCTCAAAGTGTTTTAAAAATTTTTTATGTTGATCCTTAAAGTTTGTTTCTTGGAAGCAGATGAGTTCGGGTAGGTGGTCTGAAATTAATTGTTGTATTCGATGGATTCGAGGATAGAATCCATCGCAGTTCCATTGTATCAGGGTGAATTTGGCTTTAGAATGAATGCATTTGAGACGGTTGTGAGTTATCTGATTGAATGTCTTCTTCACTTTGATCAATAGAGGATTGCGATAGTATACTTGAAATACTTTGCGTCTCTAGCTCTTCAGATGTTAAATGTGTTTTAATTTTTCTAGTCAGTCGAGTAAATCTGTTTTTAATGGATCTTTCGTTTAAAAATGGATATATTTCATACATGTTGGAAAGGAGAGATTTGACATCGTTTGTGAATTTTAGAGCTTCCTGATAAGGGTTACTATCGTCAAAGGTGTTTTCTAAGAAAGCTATGAAGTAATCAGCAGGAAGTATGAAATTATCAGGATTGGTTTGATATCTTTCCTTTATTATTATCTTTGTGTTATCTGATAATATTTGTTCTGAGCTTGATTCTGTTTTTCGCTTTTTCTTAGCTTGTTTTACAGATTTCTGTTCTCTAGGGGCCTTTTCAGGTGGTGGCATATTCGAAGCAGCTGGCAAGGTCACGTTTGTATTGACTACATCTTCTTGGAGATTAGTGTCATCACTTATTGTTACGGTGTCTGATAGCTGTCTTTTTTGAGACGGGATGATGTCCGTCTGTGATTGAATAGATATGTTCTCTGTGGTAGGTGAGTTTGCTTTATCAGTATGCTGGATTATATTATCGGACGCAACTGTTGGTGGATTTGGACAATAGGCATGACGACAGTATCAAAAAATTGTCGATTTAATGGTTTTAGGGGAAAATTCATATTAAAAAAATTTTAAACAATGCTTTAGTTTCATTTAAAAAATTCAGATCATTGAGATTTTCAATAAAATAAAACATTAAAATACTGCAATCAGCCATTCTGACTGAAAAGCCAATCACAGCGCATGACGTCACGCTTAAGTAAACTCCGCTGTCAATACTCTCATTCACTGTGTTTTGTTGTTGTGAATACTACTGATTACGCATTTGGATTGATTTTTATTATTTTACGTGTGGTTTATCGACTCCACTCTACTATAACAATGGAACCAAGCTTTGTTAAGGCAAATAGCTAAAATTTGCGCAGGATTGATGTATTAATGTTGGGCGATTTCCTCACAACAAATGAAGAATTTTGCTCGTCAGAGTTTAGAAACTTGAGAGTGAGAATTTCCTTGTAAGTAAATGATATTTATCTTTACCCTGGATACATCCAATTTAAACATAATCAAACCCGTTTTGAACTCATGCGAGTTTATTTTACTTTCATAGGTTATTTTCACAATAACCTTGTCATTGTTTATTTTTTAGGTTAGCTCCCTCACAGCTTGTAAGTTGCTATTTTAGAGCTAATAACATGTTAAGGCTCGATAAAACAACTACATTTCTGTAACTAATAAGCACCTACTAGTACTAGTAGTATTTTTCCTCATAGAAAACACCTAAAATCTGATAAATCACTAAGCCAATGTGTATGTATTTGTTCTAATTAATTTCAATTATTTTTGGTATTCAAGAACATCATATGGGGATGATGCAATCAGTTGTGTGACAGTAAAGTGCGAGATTTGCCCAGAGCAAATATATATATATATATATGTATATATATATATATATATATATATATATATATATATATATATATATATATATATATATATATATATATATATATATATATATATATATATATATATATATCGTTCGGGTTTCGACGTGCGAGCTTTAATCACTTCTTTCTTATTATTTTCTTGTTTGGAACATGAACAAATACTTTGTTGAGTGTTCTTATTGATGTGTTTTTACACTGCGGTACTGCACACCACTCATAATTTTTGGAATTCATTTTTATTGCACGAATTAATTTGATGTTTCGTTTACTTTCTTCGCTATTCATAGAAACAATGATATGTTTACTTAAGCATGACGTCAGACCGACGCCATGACAGATGCGAGCTATTTTCGCGCGCTATTGGAATAATATTAGAAAAATGGCTTTGAACTTCGTTAAACTTACTTTTATTACCGAAATGAAGGTTTTTTCGTGAATAGTAAATGTGTACCCACATTGAGGAAGAGTATTTCAAAATCTTTCGTCACGCCTATTATTTGCTATATGGCCAGACTGTTTGCATATAAAACATTCCATCCTATCTGTAGAAAGGAAAACCCTGTACTCATTTCCATCATATGGAATGACCACAGATGTTTGCAGTTCGAAATCTTCGGTAGGTGAGAACACAAAAACTTGTCTTCTAAAACTGAGTATGTGACCGTATTCTTCTCCAGGAATGCCTGCTCTTAAGAACGATACAGGAGATGCTAAATTATAGCCTAGATTTTTTATATGAGATTCTGCTATATCATGGGGAATAGAAGGGCTGATATTTGATATTACGATTCTTTTAGTAGGAGATACAAGTCTTCGGATATTTAGATTCAAATTTTCTATCACGATGTTCGGATATGATTTAATTAGTTGGTCCACCAAATCTTTATTTGTTAGGTATATACAAATTCTATTATTTGAGATCCTTGAGGCAAAGCTTATGTTTTTAGGGCCTACAATATTTCCTATTGCCTTGACGTAATCGAATAACTTTAGGTTTTCTTCAGCATGTAGAACTATTGCTTGGTCTTTTCTGGGAAATACTGGTTTAGTAACTATTCTTGTTGCAGAAGAATAAGAGCTGTATTTGCTGTGATTTTTTGGGGTGAAATGATGTTGCTTAGTTCTGTTGGGTTCCTTTCTTGAGTATTTTCGCCACTTTTGTAGTCAAAAGCAGCATTTTTATCACTATTCATCATGCGTCTTTTGCAAATACATCACAACGTAATATTGGTTGCCCGTATTCAGGCGCAAAGCCACGTGGCAACCCACTTGGTGAACGACAGAACTTTATATTATTATTTTAGATGAAAAGAATGCTATAGTTCATTGAGTTATTCAGCTAAGGTGTTAGTTATTCTGATTTGTCCCAAGTTGTATTATGTTTCACTTACTGTATAGGAAAACCGATTTGATGCACTCGTTATCAGGATAAACAATTAGAAGCAAAAAGAACAGGTGTTTACTCGTCGAGAGTTTACACGTGAATCCTCGAAGAAAATTAAAATATTTCTAAAAAGACATAAATTTCATCTTATTTTGTATTTGGGCGATTTGCTTAAGATTAAATATTTTATTGTTATTTTGGGATGAATGCGTCTCTACGTCAAAAATTATATAGGCAGCTCCGTTGGAGAAACGTCCGACCATGTCAGATTATTCAAGAATTTGTATAAGTTCTCATTCAGTTAGGCATTTTCATAGAAAAGCAGTATATATTTTGAAAAATTCCCATTATATTTCGATCATTAGACATTTTCGTCATTAGGATTTATTTTCGTCTTTCGGATCATTAAGAATATCTATCAATTGAATAATTTAATCAACCAAATATACATCGATAACAGCAATGTGACAACATTAAGAATAATTGCAACATCATTTTCTTCCCCTTTTATGTGGTATAGGATAAATATATCCATTAGATCTTCTAGATTCTAGCACTAAACTTATCAAATAAGTTTTTCGGGAAACTCGAAAAATATAAGAAAACAGTTCGAAGGAAAGAAGGCAAAAATTTTTCTTTGAAATTTGATTCCAATGGAAGATTTTTAAGTTCATATCATACATTCACTTTTCGGCCCCAAATGTTCGAGTATTCGCTCAAGTTATTTCACCAGAAATATTTCGTGTTTAATGTAGACAAATAGCTCTCATAAGCGTTCATTGACATTGCAATAAATAAATTTTTTTGGTTATTTATAATATATAAAAATATCTTTTCACCATTTTTTTTTTTTTTGGAAAATTTTTAAATTTCTCGATAATTTTGAGGTTATGATGAAAAGTATCCAAACAAAAATGAAAGATCTTTTTATTACCTACAACTTTGCTGTTGAACATTTTTATCTCCGACGTCAAATTTTCTCGTAATACGCATCCAAGCTATTGACTTTGAATTTTTTTTACTTTACCCCCCCCCCTTAAGTTAGCCCAGGGTCAGTAACTGCATTTATTTTTTTTTATGTTAGTAACCCCCCAACCATTTCCCGTTGGGCAAGTTCTGGTTTTCATTTTTCCGTAATCTGATTAAAATTATGTTAGTTTGCCCCGACTAAAAAGCGGCATTATAAATTTATATATATATATATATATATATATATATATATATATTATATATATAAATATATGTAATATTATATAATAATAATATTATAATATATATTATATATATATATATATATTTATATATATATTATATATATATAATATATATATATATATAAATATATATATATATATATATATATATATATATATATATATATATATATATATATTATATATACTATATATCTATATATATATATATATATTTATTCGAATTGTTGTTGCCTGTGATTTATTTTTAATCTCTTGATAATTATTAGCAATAACAGGCTGGTTGAATCTTAAAAAACTCGATTTAATTAAGAAGTTGACGTTTCACTACGACATTCATAGTTATTCAAAATTTTTGAAAAAATTGAAAATTCTTTGACATTTATTGACTTGAAAAAATTGAATAGATAAGATTGATTTGTTTTATTACGTGCTATTCAGTCTAATATTAACATTCAAAATTGTTATTATTAGAAGGCAAGGGAAACTACAGAAACCTTTACCTATGTAATGTTCGAAAATAATAATAATAGGGTACTATTTATTCAACAGTAAAGAAATTAGTCACGGGAAAATATTAAAAAAGTAGAGCAGAATTATCGGAATAGAACGCTTATATGAAAGCAGCCGTTGACACGTGTTTCGGACTCTTTGGTCCTCATCAGAACGGCGTAGCTAAGTATTGGATTGAAAATTTGGAGATGAAAATAGTTTAATAAATAAAATCCTCTGTTATGGAAGAAAATCACTTATTTGTGGTTTATTGTTTGACCTCTCCGGTATGGGAGATTTGGTCAAACTTTGCCACGGAGGCGATTAATTCCATCCGAGAGATCTCAGAAAGAGTAAATTAACAATAAAAAAGAAAATTAGTTTTGGGAAAATATTAAACAAGTAAAGCAAAAATTATCGGTATAGTTCGTTTATATGGAAGTAGCAAAAATTATCGGTATATACCGATAATTTTTGCTTTACTTGTTTAATATTTTCCCAAAACTAATTTTCTTTTTTATTGTTAATTTACTCTTTCTGAGATCTCTCGGATGGAATTAATCGCCTCCGTGGCAAAGTTTGACCAAATCTCCCATACCGGAGAGGTCAAACAATAAACCACAAATAAGTGATTTTCTTCCAAAACAGAGGATTTTATTTATTAAACTATTTTCATCTCCAAATTTTCAATCCAATACTTAGCTACGCCGTTCTGATGAGGACCAAAGAGTCCGAAACACGTGTCAACGGCTGCTTTCATATAAGCGTTCTATTCCGATAATTCTGCTCTACTTTTTCAATATTTTCCCGTGACTAATTTCTTTACTGTTGAATAAATAGTACCCTATTATTATTATTTTCGAACATTACATAGGTAAAGGTTTCTGTAGTTTCCCTTGCCTTCTAATAATAACAATTTTGAATGTTAATATTAGACTGAATAGCACGTAATAAAACAAATCAATCTTATCTATTCAATTTTTTCAAGTCAATAAATGTCAAAGAATTTTCAATTTTTTCAAAAATTTTGAATAACTATGAATGTCGTAGTGAAACGTCAACTTCTTAATTAAATCGAGTTTTTTAAGATTCAACCAGCCTGTTATTGCTAATAATTATCAAGAGATTATATATATATATATATATATATATATATATATATATATATATATATATATATATATATATATATATATATATATATATATATATATATATATATATATATATATATATATATATATATATATATATATATATATATATATATATATATATATATATATATATATATATATATATATATATATATATATATATATATATATATATATATATATATATATATATATAAACCCATGGACAAAATTAACGCTACACTTGAAATTTTGCTTATTTTTGATTCGAAATATCTCTTTCAATTTTCAACCGATTGAAATAATTTTTATGGCACATTGTAGGAAATTCATTAAAATTATCACATACTATTTGAATTTTCGTATAAATAAATTTGACAATGTATTATACCGGGTGGAATGGAACAATATTTATGTTCCTTAAATTCTAAACACCCTGTGTGATAAACTAAAGGCTACAAATTTTTTCTTTCCAAATGATTAGAAAATCTAATTGATTCTCGATATTTTGTTCTTTAATTCAGTCCAATATTTGTCTCTTTACAAAAGTTACAAATTTTCAAAGAAATCTCTATACAGTTTTTGTTCAAATTTAACCTAGAGTGAATTCTTCAAATAAATTGTATGTGGCAAAATACACAGCCAAAAATTAGACTTTCCACTACGAAGTGCCAACTTATACCCAATTCAGCATCTTTATGATGTTCTAAAAAAATCGGTCCGAACTCATGTTCCTGCTTCCATAAAAATTCAAGATTTAAAACGTACAGTTCTAGCAAAATGGGAGAATATTCCTCAGCAGATTATAAATAATTTACGCGTTATTAATTTGTTACTTGTTTATGTTGAATTTTGATTTAATAATTTAATATTTCATATACACAGAAAAAATTTGTAGCCTATTGTTCAACCCACAGGGTGTTCAGAATTTACGGTACATATATATTTTTTCATTCCACCCGGTATAATACTTTGTCAAATTCATTTTTACATAAATTCAAAATGCTTTTGATAATTCCAATGAATTTTCTACAATATGCCGAACAAATAATTCCAATCGGTTGAAAATTAAAAGAGTTATTTTATATCAAAAATAAGTATAATTTTAGGTGTTGCGTTAATTTTGTCCATGAGTTTATATATATATATATATATATATATATATATATATATATATATATATATATATATATATATATGAATATTTATATATTTTATAGTAATAACTATAATATTCTTGCACCATTTTACTATATTTTGGAGCGAAATTAGCAGAGTTTTTGGTTCAGTTAAACCAGTGGTTCTTAACCTTTTCATAATGAGGGACCGTTTAACAACATTTCTGTCTTGTCACGGACCAACAACTTTTTGAAAGTAATTATTACCTTCAAAAAGTCGATAAAATTAAAACGTTATTTTTATCTATTTATAAATGAAACAGAGATAATATTTTATTTCAATTTTTTCAAAGTAAATTTTATGTTAGAGCGGTGAATGTATTATTTCAATGAGATTTTTGTGACTGCATAGTCTTAACTAACTAACTTTTGAATCCCTGCTTGAGAACTGAAACCCAAACACAAGATTTCGGTGCTTGTTTTTATTATCAAAAGAGTCGAGAATCTCTGCTCTGTTGAAAACAAAGTTGAATAACGTATATTATCTTGAATCTTTGGGAAATAAATAGCTTTTTGAATCCAAAAATCTTCAAGATCCTTTCCTGGCTCGAACATGTATTTCAACTTGTTTGTCGTGTTCCTTTTCGAACAATTTTTCTTCAATTTTATCAAGAATTTCAAAAGCTCTGACAATGAAAGGATTACGAACCAGTTTCTGAATACCTTTTTCCTCGCAGTCCGGAAAATAACGACTGAATTCACGTTTCAAATTTGTTAAATGGAGTATCATGTTTGTGACTCTTCTTTTTCTTTGACATTATGTCCCCCAATTATTGCATACGAATTATCAAACGCAGAAAAATTGTCACTTCTGATCTTCTTGATCCATAACTAGATTTTAGCAATAAACGCATTGGTTTTACCTTCATATACAAATATATTGCCAATGCCGTGAAACATCAAATTTCCTTATCTTGGAGTTGAAGGTTCAATTCATTTATTTGATCAAAAAAATCGACTAAACAATACTGGTCATATACGTGTCACGCACGAGACCACCCAATGAGAAAAAAGAACCACAAACTTACATTTATTGCTGCAAGAGATCAACTATTCAACAGGAAACTCTGAAAATTGGAGATAGCATGGCAGACATATTGAAAAGAAATTAAGAAAATACGTAAATACTCGTATTTCTGAAAAACATACAACCTTGAAAGCATATATCCTTTGGAAAGCCAATGTACCTCTGTGTGTAAAAGAAGGCATTAGTATGCAGAGTTCATATCAGAGCATAATTGTTTGAGAAGACGAATATTCAGTGCACTGCTTTTGATTAAGTTAACAACTTTCATAGCTATTTGAACGAAATAGTCATGCTTTCTGAGAGGGTTTTGGCAGCCAAAACTTGACGACGAATAACGGAATGTGTTGATATTGCAGACGGATTTTTCGTTTTTATCAATGCAGCAAGACCAGAGCGAGAACCAAGCATAGCAGGAGCGCCATCTGTACCCGCAATACCCGCAAGGCTTTGCCACTGAAGACGATATTCCTCAAAATATAGACTTATTTCATCGAAAACATCAACACCCTGCGACGTTTTCAGTCGTTTGGAAAGCAGTTACTCTTCTTTTAATGATTTGTTGTCATGCAGAAAGCGAGCAAATATAAGTAATTCACAGCATTGTGAAACGTCATCAGATTGCAGTGCAAAATAAGGACTGCATTTATATTAAAATGATGAGCAGAGTGAAGGGCCTGGAATGACCGAACGCGACTTATTCAATATTTTTAGGATGGCTTCGTGGACCACCTCGGGTGCTTCCAGGGACCACCAGTGGTCCGCGGACCACCGGTTAAGAACCACTGAGTTAAACAATCTTACGATTATGTATTTTTATTAGAATCAAAGTAAGTGTTCTAAACGTAAGTGAAAATATAAAAATAAACAATCTTAAGATTTTGTAATTGAACCAAAAACCCCTCTAACTTCGTTCTGAAATATATATTTCGTATTCCTTTTTTCCTGAGGTAGTATAGGTTGAAATGATCAATTAGCCGTTGTTACAAATTCAATTACCAGAATCATTAGGATACGAAATCATTAGGAAATAACATTTCAGAATAGAAAAGTCTACATTGATGAAAGAGATATGACGGAGAACAAAGATAAAATTTTGAAAGCTCTAGAGAAATATATGAGAGCGATTCGGTGTTGGCCTGAAGATGGGCAAAATTATTCAATTATCTTTTGTATTAAAGGTGCATCACCAATAGTCGCGGTGTTTGCTCCGATTCAATTAGGACTTCTAGGCTACATTTACAAAACCATATCAGGTGAGATGGATCATTCGATACTTTTTAAAAGGGTTAATTAACGTCAATATAAGTGGTTGTTATCAACATAAGATTTTCTTGCAACAATCCATACAGAAAATTACAAAACATAAAATTTCTGGACTAAATCACATGACAAACAATTTGATGATGAAAGAGTATTTCTCTGCCCTTCAATTCACAAATAATTAGTGAAATATCACATACATTCACACAACGAAAATTCAATTGAATCAAATAAAGTTTTAATTAGTAAAACAACTGATATTCAACAATCAAATCATGAAAAATATACTTGTCGACTATGGTCAATTCCATAAATTACATAAAGTGAACAAGGAAAATTCTTTAATAATTCAAAAAATTATCGAATAACTTTCCAAGGGAGCTGGTTAGGTATACGTATTCCGCAACGCAAAATTCGATTGTCAATGCAGATTTTGCGTTGCGCAATACGTATCACCCTTGGAAAGTTGTTTGATAATTTTTTAAATTATTAAACCTTATTATTTTCCTTGTTCACTTTATGTAACTGATATTCATTTCAGTATAAAGTATAAAGAAATAACCAATTGACTCCAATAATTTTGCAGGGGGCAGTCTATCAGATCTCATCATTGGTTCTTTTTTTCTGACTAATTTCCTGATGTTTGCGATGAGTTCTCTACTATATTTATATAAAGGTAACGAACTTCTGAGAATCAGGGAGAAATTCGTCATACAAAAATATGGTATACCAAAAAACTTCGAAGTACTGAACGAAAAAATTGATAAAATTACGCATGTAATTTATTACTACATGATTCTACTCGTTTTCTGCACTCTTCCATTTTGGTGTTTCTGGGAAGCCGACTGCTTGACAAAGAAAAATTCAAATGGGCAAATTATGCCAGGATATATCAGAGGCTTATATTGCCCCGCGTGGTTGCCATACTATTTAGATATGTTTCCAGTGAAACAAATTATGTTCATATGTAATCTATTGTTGTGGTTTCGCTTTGCGCCTAATATGTGCACAGTAATTATTTTAGTTTATGCATTCATCGCACTGATGGTCAGTAGAATTGAACATCTATCAGAAATGATGAAAGAGATCAACTTTTCAGATATAAATAAAGAATTGGCCAGGGCAAAATTGAGAAATTGCATCAAATATTATGCAGAAATAGTTTCGTGAGTATAAATTTTTTTTTCTGTTATTCTTATGTGTCCTCAATATTTTTTGATATTGTCAAGTCACTGAAGGAATATATGTTCACAGAACGATATAATTTTCTGAAATTTAGCCTCCCACAATAATTGTAAATAATAAACGCATGCTTAATCACTTCAACTCAAGTTACTTGAGATAAGAAGCAATTTGTTAAATTTCATCGTGTTATTGACTTATATTCATGCCGGCTGTATTGCGGTTTGTAGAGAACGCAGCGCCATCACTGAACAATCGCAGGAAATATGGTCAATTGGTCAACCACAAATCTGGGTGCAGTCAATCAAATATTATTAAAATGTATGTGGACTTAGGTCAAAAGTTAAATATTAGATACTCTTGCTCAACTCTGCGAATTATCGCTTCAAGTATTTGCGAAGAGCTCTCTTGTTCTGGGCGGAATGGGCACTATATTTCATAACATCATAAAGAAACAAAAAACTAACTTTTCACAGGTTTAAATAAAATCTAATGAGAGGCCTCGGTGGACCAGCGGTAAGGTGAACCGCCTTATACCGTTTGTAAACCGAGGATGGTGGGTTCGAGTCCCATCTCGCTCTTGGGTGTTGTGTATATCCGGAGTTTAGTGGTTCTATTTATATAATTAAAATTGTTGGGTAATGTACATAGTTTACCGTTTTACATAGTTGGCCGTTCGGAACCGGCGTTAAACTGTAGGTCCCTCGAGTTTAAAAAAAAAAATCTAATAAGTAAACGCGTTTCGTCATAACATTGACTTCATCTCGTACTAAACTATGGTATTACAAAACAAACTATTTATACGAATAATTGAACATAACACAGGGGGGTTCTTAGAGAAACTAAATAACAATAAGCAATTCATTCAGAATTATTGGTAGGTACATTGAACAGATTAAGGAGAATAGAAGGGTTTACTTCAATCTGGTTGTTAAATAGGTTTCCGGAATTTTTATATTTATTGATGTATAGAGATTCCCAACAGTTGATTTTGTGGAGACTATTTACTAATTGTAATATATTATAATTGTGATTAAGGTATGGTTTTCTTGAATAAGATGACACGCTAAATTAGAGTCCGTTTTCTGCTTAATATAGCTACGTTGGTGTTCGTGTATTCGAGTTTTGAAATTTCTAATTGTACGTCCTATATAGAATTTTTCCCAATCGTTACAGTTGAGTCTATAAACATCAGTACGTTCATCTCTATGGATTTTTGATTTCTTGTTTTTAATAAATTTTCCAATGCTATTGTTGGTTCTATATGAAGCTTTGAAATTCTGTTTATGAAGAAACAATTTCAGGTTTTCGGAAGGTTTGCCCAAGTATGTTAAACTGTTATAGACTGTACTTTTCTCGGCTATAAGTGGGTAAACTTCTGAAATTGGCTATAAGTGGGTAAACTTCTGAATTTGCCATTTTTATTTTTTCCTCTGAATGAGACTGTCAATCATATTGGGTGAATAACCATTATTTACTGCCATTTGTTTCATTATATTCAATTCCTTTCGAAAATTAGCTTCGGACAACGGAAATTCGAAAAGTCTATGAATCATACTATGATAAGCGGCTAATTTATGTGAAATTGGGTGTAGTGATGTATTATGAATTGTTATATCTGTATGAGATGGTTTATGAAAAATTGAAAATTCGTGTTTGTTGTTTTTTCTGGTAATAATTAAATCTGAGCAATGAATAGAATTATTCATTTCAGTTTCTAGAGAAAATTCAATATGGTGTATAGGGGTGTATGGAATTAATATAAGTGATGAAATTATCCAATTGTCTATCTGTACCAGTATAGCAAACAATGACGTCATCAACGTATATAATAAAAAGATTGTTTTGTAATACCATAGTTTAGTACGAGATGAAGTCAATGTTTTTATTTATTTATTTATTTATTTTATTTATTTAATGATCACATGGAATACAAAGAGGTAAAAACCCAAAAAACAGTATTCGCCTCTTCGAAGCTACATATTCATCGATGTTAAAATTTAAAATTAGAAAAGAAATAATAACAATACAGTTAGATACATAGGTGAAAAAATTTTTTCTTCATAAGAGAATATTCCTGAAACTTCGCTTCAGATTATTGAGCGATATATTGAAAAGATCCAGGTCTATGCAGAAGTTGTTAAATGAAGCCATCATCCTGAAAATGGGAGCATTGTGTGCACTGTTTGTTCTCCGTAAAGGAGCATAAAATGTGTCACTATTACGTGACCTAATATCTGGGACCCTGAATGGAATTGATTGCAGAATATTAGGCACACTGAGTAAAATACTGACAATTTTGTATAATAAAATAATATCCGTCATTTCTCGGCGCTTCTCCAGTTCCACTATGCCAAATTTCTTTCGAATATGTGAGTACTCATGATTATTGTAGTTAATATTATTTTTTGAAGGCTAGAAATCTGAGAAATTTATTCTGTACTCTCTCAATTCTCTCTTTATAATACTTGTATTGAGGATTCCAAACTGCTGACGCAAAATTTAACCGACTATAGATGAATGAAAAATATAATATCAAGAAAGTTTTATTATTTCTGAAAGTCCTACAGTGTCGAAGGACATACTCCAGCAACCTATTTACATCTCCCAAAAGGCGTTCGATGTGCTGATCGAATAAAAGTTTTCTATCAAAAATCACTCCCAAATCCAAAATATGGTCTACTTGCAAAAGAAAATAATCCGCCATGGTGTATTGATGGTCTATAAGGTGCACATTTCTACTGAAAACAATTTTGTGACATTTGTCATAGTTCAGCAAGAGACCATCTTCTGCACAATAATTTAACAATCTATCGTCCCGCTGAATTAAAACACAGTCCTCCTCTCTTTTTAACTGCTCTATATAATTTGAGGTCATCGGCATAAAGTAGAAAATTGCAATATTTGAAACATTTTTCTATATCGTTTAAAAATATAATGAAAAACAGTGGTCCCAGATGTGAACCCTGGGGCACCCCTGAAGTACTGCGGAACATGGCAGATCGAATACCATCTACTTTTACAAATTGAGACCTTCGACTTATATAAGAGGAGATCCACCTCAATAGGTCACCGCATATGCCCACCTCAGCAAGCCTCCGAAGCAACATCCCATGATTTATTTTATCAAAGGCTTTTTTGAAATCAGTACATATAACATGAACGTGAGTTTTTTGATCCAAACATTATCGAAGATACTCGGAAAAAGTCAAGAGATTAGTCTCAAGATTTGTTCCTTTTTAAAAACCGTGTTGTTGTTCAATTATTATGTTTTTAATATGATTGAAAATATATTTATAAACCAATGATTCAAAAACCTTTGGAATAACGGACATAATGCTAATTGGCCTATAGTTTTCTATATTATTGATCGGACCGCTTTTATGCGCCGGAGTGATTGATGAGATTTTCCACTGTTCTGGAAATGTTGCGGTGCTCAATGAAAAATTAAAAATGTGGAGTAGGGGGATGGCCAAAGATTGTGAACAATTTTTTAGCAGTATTGGAGGAATAGCGTCCGGCCCAGTACCTTTTGAACAATCTATGGTTTTTAATGCAGTTATTACTTCATCCAATCTAAGAACAATACTCGGCAAATAATCACTACTATATAAATTTTGAATGTATTCAAAAGTTGAATCATGTTGACCCTCAGGTTCATAAAAATTTAGCAAAAAGCTCGGATATGTCCCTCGAGTTATTGCTTGTTTCAAGTCCAAGACTCATCTCGACAGGAAAACGGGAGTATTTTTTCTTGCGAGCAACATGCCTGAAAAAATTTGAACAATTAGCAACCTCATCCTCTATTTTTTGTAAATATTTCATGTGATCCGAAAATATAAGTTTTTTACTCAGTGACCTTAAGTTTTTGAAATGACGAAAATCATTCAACTACTGATAAGTCTTCCACTTTTTATGTATTTTTTGTTTTGTTCTGATCATTTTAATAGTTTTCATTGAAAAGTAAAAAGGAACATTCTCCTTTATAATATTGTTTACAATTTGATAAAATGTATCGACCTTGAAACTTACATCACCCCGGAGAACATCAACCCAATCTATTGCTTCAAACCTATCAGTTATTACATCATAGTTGGCTTTTTTAAAGTTGAACATGAATGAGTTCGTTTTGTTTTTTAAATAATGTGTGGTATCAACATGAAAAAGAAATTCCAACGAGGGATGATATGCGTCCTCTGTCACAAATGGGTTTTCATTTCTTATTGAATCATTAATTTTATTACTAGTACATAATACAAGATCAAGTATTTTTCCATTTTTATTAAGTATACTATTAAATTGCATTAGTTCCATAAAATGGAATGTATCAATTTTACTGGACGAATAACCATCGACATTAGTTGCAACCAATACATTATCTTTGTCATTTTTACTCACCCATTTGATGGTAGGCCAGTTGAAGTCACCACACATTAACAAAATATTATCCCCAATGGTTAGTTTATTTAGTTCGAGTTTAGAGATAAATGAGGCAGTAGCATGTTCATCGCCCGGTGGTAGATAAACACAGCACAGATACACCCTAACATTATTCACTGCAACCATAACCCATACATCTTCCGCCTCACTATTAAAGTTTACCAGCACTTCAGGTTTCAGTCTATTTCTGACCGCAATAAGCACTCCGCCACCCTCCTTCTTCAGAGAAGCCGTAGAGCCACAATGTTATGGCGAAACGCGTTTAGTCATTAGATTTTATTTAAACCTGTGAGAAGTTAGTTTTTTGATTCTTTATGAAGTTATAAATATGAACTTTCACCAAGTAAATGCCAATTCAATTCACTAGGTATATTTCAGCGTTTTTTTCAGACACTACTTTTATTCCTCAATTTGTTACAAAATGTGCAGCGAAATTCAAGATCGATTTGATTAGTTAAACATTCTTCATCAATATGAATCTATTCAAGATACCTACTTAATAAATCAACATCATTTCTTCGTATTAAATACCAGTTTCAACTTGTTAAGTGTAGTTTTCTTCGGAAAGTGAACGAATCCAAAAAATGGCTTTAACTTGATTTCGATGAGAAGTATCTCCATTATAAATTCACTAAGAATACATTCTACACGTTATATTAATGATATCGAAAAACTTTCTTTGTGTAATTGTGTGTTTTGAAGAAAAGTAAATAATCTTTTTTCAGGTTGTCAAGAGACGTTAACGATATTGCTGGCCTGATTTACGCACCTACTCAGAACGGATTAATAGCTATAATAATTGGATTATTGGAATATGAAATAGCTTTGGTATTTAGATATACTCACAATATTGTTAGTAGGATATTCGAAAGGGACGTTTAAATGTAGCATAAACTGCTTAGATAGGAGTATCATTATTAAAATAGTCGTGTCTGTCGTGTCAGTTGCGTGTCGGACACAATTTCAGGTCTATCTATCATTTGTCAAGTGTCTGGAGTGTAACCTGCGATGAGAACCTTCGTTTCAATGAATTTTAGATATGTTATTTAGGTTAACAAAAACCAAATGCATCGTTCAGTAAACTCTAGTTGGGCATACATAGAACTCCTTCGCGAATTTTTATTGTTATAGTATAGATATAGAAGATCGATTAAAAGTTTAGTGTAACTTACTCATTTCGACGACATGACAGACTCGCCTTGTAGTAATGGAATATTCATGTAAAATTCACACATTAGATAATCTAGTTCATTGAACAGGAAATATTGCGCCAGTGATTGCCGGAATTCACAGGTCATTGCAATATTTAGTAGTCCAATAAACCTTCCATTGTTATTGTTCCATATATTCGTCTATATTATATACATTAAACTGCTGACTTGGCTGAGACGAACTTACGTTCGACATTGTCGTGGATATGATAGTCAGTCCTAAGGCCCGCTGCACACGTGCGGGATTTCCCGGTGCGGCTCCGCTGCGGGATCGCAAATGCGGGACGTAGTACTAGAGTTTCATTCGGTTACAGCACACGAGTCTGCGGAGCCGCGGCGATCTCGCGCGTCTTGTGAGCGGGCATTTTGTCCCGCCATTCCCGGCGAGACCGCAGCGTCCTCGCACCGCAAGTGCGATTGCTTAGTACCACGATACACATACGCACGGTATGCCACTATTTACGCCAAATTCCGTACGGCACGCGCAGTGACGTCACATTCGAGGTTCGAGACTCGGCATTTGAATTGCCGATGCATAGTTTACATGTTATTTTCAAGTGCGGAGAGAATATTTTATTATTTTGAGTGTATCAAGACGTCTAAATTCATTATTTGTATTGTGTTTTTGTTATTATATGTGGGTGTGTGAGTAATTATAATTTACAATGCCAAATTGTGCCGTAGCTAAGTGTAAAAACTGTAATCAAAGTACAAAAGGTTCCCATATAAAATACTTTAGCTTTCCAAAGAAAGAAGATTTCGCAAAACAATGGATAATCGCTTGCCGGAGAGAAGATAAAATAAATCTGAAAAATGGTAAGTTTGAAATTTATTCTGAGTTATATTTAAGCAACACACTAAAGTCTATAAAACGTAGGTAACTACTAAGTTTATAAAACTGATAATTTTTTTTTCTCAAAATCTAGTTTTTGGAGACCCTGTGCTCCAAAAACTACATTTTGGAAAAAAATGCATTCAAGACCATAAAAATAATGTGTATTTTCGGATTATAATGTGACGGTCACACATTAGTAAATTTAACTTTTTTTCAGCAACGATTTGCTCAATACATTTTGAAGAGAAGTATGTTGAAATTCCTCTGAAACAATCGCTTTTGAATTACTCCCCAAAGGATGCTCGTAATTTAAAGGCTGATGCAGTACCTACATTAAATCTACCTGGAAGTTCATCAGATAGTGCTCAAAAGCGGAAATCTGAAGAAAGATCCATGAGGATCGCAAAAAGAAGACGCAGAGAAGCGGTGGAAGATATCATGAAGTCATCAGCTAGTACTTCAAGTTGTACATTAGAAGCACATAACACTGAAACAATTACTGAGGAGTCAGAGCTTCCAAAAAGTGATGAACAACAATTAATTCCAACATTACCAAATACTGAGTAAGTGAGAAGCAATATTGCAAAATTTTGATTCAATATTTTGAATTTTTTGCATTTTGGTATCAATAGTATTTTTTAAGACTTTTGTCAATCTTTAAAACAATTGTTGTAGTGTTATGTGGAGTTTCAAGTAAAATAGACTTATTTTATTTTCAGGAGAGATCAGGCTGAACTAATTGAGCTCAGACAAAAAGTAAGCGTATTGGAATCACAGAACAAAAATCTTTTGAAGCAAATCGAAGAAGCTAAATCTTCCACTTCCCAAAAATATAACACTCTTTTAGCAAGAGTGTTTACTCCGGGACAAATAAAAATGTTGTTAAATCCAAAGGAAAATATGAGGGTTCGTTGGTCCAGCCGAAGAAGTTTGCTTAGCGCAGAAAATATTGTTCAACCAATCAAAAACCGGAGAACCGCTTGAATAAAAAGAACATGTGGAAAATGAAATAATGACAATTTCTTTCGTGGAACCACCTTATTCGGAAGAAGAAGTTATCGACGAAGAAACAATGCAGCTAATGCAAAATTTTGAGGTGGGAGAAAAATTGAGTCAGGAATCATTGAAATATATAGCAGGCTTTGTAGCATTCAAGTTCAAGAATAAATACTCACTAGAAAAACCCACAGCAAGTATGGATATGAATAAGGCCCCTGACTGGATACAAGCCATTTCAAGAGGTTCTCGTTTACATCCAAATGAAGAATTGTGGGAAGTTGCTCTAAAACTTGAGTCCGAGTTCCATAGAATGCATGGAAACTCTTTGTCTAAAGAGGAGAAAATTTTTCAGAAATTAGCCGAGCACACTATGTCACGAATAAAATCCTCATCTGTGCCTTACGAAGTTGTCCTGTACTTTGCCAGAACTCGAACATATATTAGATTGCGAGACTTGAACAGAAAAATCAGTTTCAAGAATGCTCAAAGGAAACTAGACAAAAAAATGGCGAAATTTACCAACTTCAGGAAATAATTTTTTTTTGTTTAACGTTCTCTTGATTTTGTGTTGTGTAATAAATTATTTAGAAAAATCTTAGCATTTTTTCATGTTTTTTTTTTGGGTGGAGCCAATAATATATTCATAACATTGCGGTTTTTCTATTTTTTTAATGTTTTGAAATACCTGGTAAAAAATGAATTCAAAAAACTTCCATTTTTATTATTTTCAAAATAATAATAACTGAAAAAATCAGTTTTAATCAAAAAAATCAACCACCATAATTTTAAATTCAATAAAACTTGAACGTCCGCCGCGAAATTACATTGGAACGAGCGAACAACTTCCTGGCGTTTCCTCGAGCATGACGTCACACGCGGCGAGAGAGACAACACTTGCATGCGCAATAGCATACCGTGTGTATGTGTACAGTGTTGCCACGGGTGGCTCGTTCGAGCCAGATCTGGCTCGTTTGAATTAAAAGTTCCTCGTTGACTCCTCTTTATTAAAATTGGCTCGTTTTTAAATTTTGCTAAATTTTGTTAAAGTTGAGTATTTTTGAACTCTCTTGAATTGAACTGAACGGTGTTGAGTGTTGGATTACTTGGATTGGATTATTTTGAATTACACGGAATGGGCGACTTTAATTCGTGAACGCACCACCGCCGAAACGCACCCCAATCCGTGTCTGTATTATCTATGACCCCAATCCAACCGTTCAGCGGCTCAGCTGTTCTTTATTTATTGAAAAGTAAAATGTAAAATATTGGGAAGTTTGTTTTGTTGTTGGTTATATTGTACCTACCCTACCTTGAACTTCTACATTTCATATTTGTCTTTATAAAGGTTCATTATAAGAAAACCAAATAAAGAAGGAATTGGGGCAAACAGTGAATTGGGACACAGTGAAATGAACATTGCAGCTCCTACTGTCACACTGTCACTGTTCATTTGACCCAGACCATAGAAGAGCCCGTCATAAAGTAATCAAAATTTGTAGGAATCCATCGGAATCTGAATAATCGACAAGCGAACCAAAGCCAAAGAAAAGGAAATTGTATAAGCACAAATTTCAAGAAAAATGGGCTGCAACTTATCCTTGGTTGAGAAATGAGCAAGACAAAATATTTTGTAGTGTTTGTACTAGGTATTTAAAATGTAGTTTGTTTGATATTAAAAGACATGCGGTTACAGACTTACACAAGCGGAATGTTACCAAGTTAAAAAATACTCCAAAAATTACGAGTGTTTTAAAAAATGAAAATCTTTCAAGAAACAATCAACTTGTTAAACAAGCAGAATTAAAACTCTGTGTGTTTTTAGATGAACACAAAAATGTGTTGGTTTTTAATACTTATGTTTTGAATCCCAACCTACCCCAAAAAACAACTAGGTTAGGTTTCCTAATGATGTAGTATGTATTTCGAATACATGACTAATACCCTTCTAATACTTAAAAATATATATATTTCCAAGAAATAGGTATTCACTAGTAAAAAACATTTTCGAAAAAGCTCGTTCTAGTATGAATTTCGCTCGTTTACTCCATATCATCTGGCTCGAAAAAAAATAGGCATGTGGCAACACTGTATGTGTATCGTGCTTAGTACATTATTTGCTACCGAGCAGTGCACACGTGTGTCAAAAACCGCCAAGATGGATGAGGTAGACGTGGAACTGTTTATTGCGGAAATTAGGAAATTCTCCCTGCAAGCTCATCAAAAGACCGCACGCTCATTCGAAAGTAGTTATAGAACTTATCTGGGTTTTCCCTCAAATCCGCAAAAGACGTAACAAATTGGCCTCGTAATAAACGAAAGTCTGTAAAGGGATGCACCCAGAATTTTCTTTTTTTTCTTTGAAATATATGTTTTGTTAACGAAATAGGCAAAAACAATGCGTGCGCGACGGTATACGTCCATGCTGGATAACCTCTCGTTACTAAATGGAGTAACCCCACAGCCGCTCCGAAGCGAGAAAAAACGCAAATGTGCACTGAATTTCAGCGGCGTCGCAGCGGGCAAACCCGCACGTGTGCAGCGGGCCTAAGAGAACCTAAAAGAGTCATGAAACAATCATGAGCAGAGGCGGATTATCCTTAAGGCTAACTAGGCATGTGCCTAGGGGCGCGAGGGTACAAAGGGGCGCGCGAACGGAATTGTAAAATAAAGAAAAAATATACAATGTAGCTTAAAATTAATTGCGCCACTAAGTAAGCCACCTACTTAGATAATAAAAACTATTATATCTGCTTACAACCTTAATTTGCTTCAATTTAAAACAAAAGATAAATTTAACGGATGGGGCTGACTAAAACTTACGCCTACAAACAACCTTGTTCTAATTCACATAATTTATGCAGCAAAGGAAAATTTTAATAACTACGAGCTGCAGCCTTGGAACTGTCACTAGATCTATAGAATATGAAAAGTATAAAAAGAGGATTCGGAAGGAAAAGCTCACAGCAGATGAATCTGCCGAAGATATTACTACTTCACTATCTGGTCGGGAAGCGTAAATACATTCTTTACTATGGCACAGCGGAGCCTTATGCTGTGTCAGGGTAAATAATGTAATTTCAATATGCCATTTTTAATATTTCATTCCTTACTGCGGTACAGCGAAGCGCTTAGTACGCAGTAGTATTTATGAATTTTACGCCGGCAAGCGTTAAAAATATTCTCTACTGCATTTGAGCGGACTTGATGACACATGCAGTAGAGTTTGCGGACCTTGCATGCAAGTATTTGGCGCCTTATTATTTATTGATTGGAGTATTGTCATAATTCCGTTAGTAGGTTAAGATCTATCCCCAGGATTTTTTTGAATAATGTCGGAAGAAAGTGTTTTAAATCAAATAAAATCAGTTTGCAACGAAGACGATATAATTATTGAATATAACTATAAAGATAGCAATAAGTATTTTGCTACCATCCGCACCAAAATGGACAAAGAGGCGGAACACAGTAAATGGTGTGATGATTGGATAGATAAGTTTAGCTTCTGCTAGCATCAGAGTGGATTGTGAGATACACATATCCATCAGCTAAAAAGTACATTTATCGTAAAGTGTTTAAATGCCAGCACAGTAGTTTCGATAAAGTAAAAAAAAGAAAATGACTGATTTGTGCTTACGTGATAAAGGATGCAATGCTACAGTTAACATTTTAAGGAAGAAAATTAATCCAGATACCTTAAAAAACGATCCTTATTTAGCGAAAAATAGAACATCGTTATTACGGTATGATGTTAAATAATACGTTCACTATACAGGTTGGGAAAAGTATAAGTGCAATAATTTTATTGGGCTATATAGGAGATCAAAATAGAAAAAAAAAATTCCTTTGTTTTCATCATACAGGGTGTCAAAAAGGGCAATTTTTTTTATTTTTTGCAGAAACTTTCATAAAGAGATACAAGAAAACACGAAAAACATTTTATGTCATTCATCATAATAAGGCAAGTTGATTGAGCAAAAAACTTTTTTTTTTTTATTTAGAATGAAACACTGGTGTTTCGAGTACAAAATTTTCAAAAAATCAAATTTAAAGAGCTCTCCTTAATTTTTATTTAGTATTAAAAAAACTTTCCTGCTATACATATCAAAAACATATCACATGGTATTTTTCCAAATCTAACGTTTTCTTTCTAGAAATTAAATTATTGAAAATTTACTTTTTTTACATTGTAGAGGGCTTTTTTGACAGTCTGTATATCCTTAACCTGTCATTTTTTTCAAAATTCGATCATATGTGTGTGCATGTTTAATCTCGCTATTTTATGATTAGTTTGCGTTGAATGGTTTAAACTATTTTTCTAGAATGTTCAAAAGTCCTTTAGAATTTCGATGTTATATTTTGCAGGTAAATTTCGATCACAGTCATAACGTTATAGTTGCATTAAAATTTAATACTATATTCTAACTGCTTAGTAAGTTACTAGTGAGTGGCTCCATCGCCTATTAAATAGATCCGTGAAAAATAAAGATCGATAAAAATATAGTTTCTCGATCCCCAAAAGTGCTAAGCCCGTCCCTGCCTCTGTCGAACGGGCGCGCCATCTGCTCGCTGTCAATTTCGATTTCGTGCGGTATCGGCTAGATGCTACGACCTCATTGGGACTCGCCGTGCCGAAACTTCTCGGTAGAATTCAACCCGTTCAACTATCGGCTCCAGAAGCGGTCACGTGAATTCGAGTCCGTGTAACGCGAAAATAGTTCTTAAGCGTCGGGAATGCAGCCGTTTTCGCGAATTTCGGAGAAACGTCAAACTTCAAACGTTCGATATCGAAAATCGGCGTCTCGGATCGAGGCGAGACGTAGCCTAAGCACTACGGAAAGGACGTGGGCAATCTACGGGGCCCTTCGGGCCCCGCGATTCGGAGCCGATCTCCTTATCTCGGCTTCATAAGTTTGCCAAAATGCGGCCTTTGGCCGCCAGCATTTTGGGAAGTCGAATTTGGCAAACCAATTATTTATTTAGTATTATATACGAGTATTTCCTTACCGCCGTTCCTTCATTTGGAACGCTTACTATGGGTCAGAAGCGACCTTTACTGTAGCGTAATAAAGAATGTCATCATTTGAACAGCGTTAATATAGTTGGATTGCTTACCGTGGTACAGCGGCGAGCTCAGCTGTACCGTAGTAAATAATGTATTTACGCGGTCGGGAAACATTCAGAGGGACAGTATTTTTAGTAATTATAGACAGACTTATGGTTGAACTTCAGAAAAGACGAGAATCAACCTGTAACTTTTACAGTAAATTTCCATTTTTAAACAACTTGACCAATTTGAGTACTGAAGAAGTTCAAAATAGAGCAAGTACGTTAGTAACAATGTATTCCGGTGATTTAGAAAAGTTTTTTGTGGATGGATATATTCATCTGCGTTCTTAATTAACAACTGTAGCTCGAGACGAAAAACTGCCCAAACAACCAACGCAATTTTAAAGGTTCTATGAAATGAAAAACTTGAAACACTTCATCCAAACGTTAACATAGCTTTAAGAATGTGTGTATCGACGCCAGTTCAGCAATTGCAGTGGTGGGCGGTGCTTTTCCTGTCAAAAGAGAGTGAAAAAATATCTCAACTCAACTATGACAGATATCAGATTAAACTCGTTAGAAATACTTAACATAGAATCTAACTTATTGCAATGAGGCCTCGGTAGACCAGCGGTAAGGTGAACCGCCTTATACCGTTTGTAAACCGAGGATTGTGGGTTCGAGTCCCACCTCGCTCTTGGGTGTTGTATATGTCCGGAATTTAGTGGTTATTTATGATGAAAAATGTTGGGTAATGTACATAGTTTACAAGCCCATTGGCCGTTCGGAACCGGCGTTAAACTGTAGGTCCCTCGAGTTAAAAAAAAAAAACTTATTGCAATCTTTAAACTACGACGATGTTATTGACAATTTCGTAAGACAAAGTGGGCGCCGAAATTTTTAATTTTTTTTTTAATTTGTCATATAAGCTATAACAACAAGTAAATGAAAATTAGCAACTTTAAAGGCGAGCGAAAAGCTGCTACTTTAAATAATTTCTGCAAATAATTCAATTATTTCCAATTATATCTAACTTTAAGTTAGCAGAGTGCATTTAATTTTACTTTAAGTATACTTAAAAATTCAAATCGTGTTGAAAATTTAACCCTGTATCGGTGTTTAACTAAATAATTCGTAACATCATTTTTTAAAATTTATCATGTATTAATAAATTATTAAAATTAATAAAAGCGACAGACAACTTACGACGACGTTCGTTTCCCAAATTTGCCCGAGAAAGAAATCCGAGACCTTCCGCTCTTACGGCAGACAACTATGCCACTATCGAGTTCGAATTAAGTAACTATAATATATTAAAGTTAGTTAATAATTATATAAATGAAATATTAGATACACTGATCTAATTAGTTTTTTATCCTGTTCAATAATTTAATTCATATGACTCTTGTGTAAAGCCAGATATTATTGTATAGGGAATTTCATAGTTTTATGGTTTACATGCCATTCGTACCTTGAAGCTTTGAAATATTGTAGGTAAACCGAAATCGTAAGATCTGTCCGACAATATCGATCTCATGTAAACTCATGCTCTTTCTTCCTTGGCCCCCATCTCACCGCGTTTTCCTAAGGGACGAGTTATTTTAAATATAGGGACGTCGATGAAATGCTTGCCTAAGGCGCTCTGAACGTTTAATCTTCTTCTGGTCATGAGTATGAACCTCCAAATCAAGAAGGTTTAAGAGCAAGACCTTTGTTTTATTGAAAAGACCTATACGATCATCCTCACAGCCTATTGACGAAATAAATATGCCTAACGAATATCCAGAAGTTTAAACTTACTACACTCAATCAAATCTTTGTAGGCGAATAATTAAAGTCATTCATTAATTAGTTGGCTTTCTACAAAATTTTAACTTTTTCAGGAAAAGAATCCAGTGGCTTTAATGATATTGATGTATTTTATGATCAGTTTAGCTATTTTATGTTATTCAGGACAGGCCCTAGAGGACGCTGTGAGTACTTTTATGTCATTATCTTACTTACGAAATATTTCTATTATTTTTCTTCCATGTAGAAATCGTGCTACCTTAATTTTCAAGAATATGTACCGGGTGTCTGATTAAGAGAGTTAACGCGCTGTATCTTACGGTAATGAATGTTAGAACCAAAGTGGACAACAGAAAATCCTGGAAATTATTTTCATGTTCCTAAGATGGCCGCCAGGGGGCGTAACCGCCAAATAAAACTTTTAATGTGATTTTTGCAGAAATAAAACTTGTGAATATACCAAAAAAATATTCTTCATTTCAAGCTGAGCTTTATTCGAGTAATTTTTATCTGACACTTTTTGACTCTATTGAAAAGTGGTGGGGGGTGATTCAATGTTTTTTTGAATAAACAGCTGTAACTCCTGATAGACTTAATGGATTTCAACAAAGTTGATCTCGTTGGGAATAGCATTCATTGCTTCATCAAAACCATCCTATCTGTGATCTGGCAAATTTTTAGTATTCTAAAAATGAACTTAGTCAAGTTGGCCTAGACAAGTTGACCTAAACATTTAATGAAAATTAAATATTATCTGATGTTAGCCAAGCAGAGGCGAATGGTATAAAAATTCTTAAAAGCTACAAGCTTGCTGAAAATAGAGACTTGAAAAATCCAGGCCATCTCGAATAAGACTGCATTTTTTGAAAGAATTTTTCTTCACCTTTTCATTCGATTTTTCACTAGAAATAACACTTTACCGATTATTCTCCAGCATGAAATATGATTAATTCGATTGTTAAATCAATTTCTTCTGAGAATATAATTCACAGTCCTCATTGTCTTCATCTAAATGAAGATTATACTACTATATACGTATTATCAGAAATTGACAAATCAATGCTTTATGAAAATATCTGTTTACAGAGTGAACAACTAAAAGAAAATGTTTACGATCTTCCTTGGTATGAAATGGATTCTTCAATTCGAAAAGATTTCACACTTTTCCACGCTTTTGTTCAGAAAACTCTCCATTTTACGATCAAACCAAACTTCAATATGAACATGGTTCATTACTACACGGTGAGTTATAAACGAATTCGGAAATATAGAAAGCTAAATATCTATTTTTTCTAGGTTATGAAAGGAGCATACTCGCTGATGATGTACTTTACAAAGTTTTAGGATCATTTATGATGAGATATTATTTCTGATTAGTGTGTCTCAACATTCAAACGTGTTCATTTAATGATTAATTATAGCAGTATCATGTGAAAACTTATTAGTTGTTGATAGAGATTAATAAAATGTAATAATCAGAAAATAAAAATAAATTTGAAGAAATTTAAGAGTAAGCTTTCAATAGTCCGTATTTATAAAAATGAAGCATTTACTTTTAAGTAAAAGGTAGAGAAGCAAAAGCTAGAAGTAAAAGGTTTTGCTTCAATTCGTATTCATAATCTCTACCTTTTTCTTGCAAGGAAATGCTTCGGATGAATAAAGAAAAAGGTACAGAGATTTCGACAGGATGAGACTTGCAGTGAGCAATCAACGCTCTGTTCTCTGCGTTTATTTATTTCATACCTGAAAACTGTTCGTAGTGTATTGAAGTTAAGTTGATCATTCTGATTAATTTGTGCAGTGTTTAAAGTAAAAGATATCTAACACAGACAATGAGATTGAACAGGACGTTAGCGAAGATGTGGAGACAACTGCGATGATGTTTATTGCTGAAAAACTCAAAGCATTTCCGGCAATTCTCGAAAAATCTCAAGTTCCAGCGATGCAAAAGAAGAAAACTGCCGCATTAACTGAAATCGTTAAGGAATATGTGACTCTTTTTGGCAAAGAAATGGAAATTGAAGCTTTATGAAAAAAGTAAATAATATAAAGACACGGCTAAAAAAAACAGATAAAAAGAAAATCCTGAGATGATCCAGATCAACTTGCATCTATACTCGTTACAACATAATTCTGATCGCATGTAACCTGCACATTAATACTGCTGAAACTTTTTCGATTTACATATTCGTCTCCAAATTGCGCTGACTTCTTAATACGAATCTGTGTGCAGTCAAAGACACCAATAGCTGTTGGGAAATGGAATTAAATCAACCACTTCTCTTTCCCCAGCATGATCTGAGATTTTCTGTGTCTGGGAACTGGATCCATTCGCCGCTCAGTACAATCCGCTCAAGCTCCTCATGAAATATTCTAGACACTGTAGGCTGCGTACATACTCTTCAGCTGCTCCACGAGTTTCGGGATTCGCGCCAAGGAAGTGGTCCATCAACCACACCACATTATCCTCTTCAAATCTAAATAATGTTTGAAGTCTGATTCACGTTGCGTACATCTAGGTTTTCAGTATTTTATTGTACCTAAATTCACCATATTAGCCATAACAAACAGATAAGTAGGACCACACAACCAAAAATCACTTATACGTGCGCTTCCACGCCAAAATACTCCTCAAAATACAGAAATTATATGTTTCAGTAACTACTGAAAAAAGTGAGAAAACCTAGATTCCTATTTTTAAAAGCAAATCCTTCAGTTCATGAGCAAATGCATCTTTTTATAAATACGACAAACGTAAAACCTTTTAATTGAAAGCTAACCCCCCCCTAGCAAAACCTTTCACTTCACTTCTTTTTATGCATATACCTTGAAGGAATTGCTTTATTTTTTAAAATTAAAGGTAAGGCTTCGTTTTATAAATACGGCCTAATAACTTCCACACATCGAACTTTTAATAGATTGCAAAGAAATAGAAATGATAGTTTTTATCTTGGAAAATCTGTGGAAAATAACCAGTATAGAAATCCCAACGATTTAATAAACGTACCTAAAGTGTGAAGTGAATGAAAAATTTTCCTCTACCAAATCATTTTCTTGTATCTCTGAACTTTATTTCGCTTCCTCCTTTTTCTGGGTTAGTATAGACTGAAATGATCGATTAGTCACTGTTACAAATTCCTTTATTACCTGAATCATTAGGATAACTCATCATTAGGAAAGAACATTAAGAATGGAAAATTCAACATTGATGAAAGAGACATGACGGAGAATAAAGATAAAATTCTAAAAGCGCTGGAGAAATATCTAAAAGCTATTCGGTGTTGCCCTGAAGATGGGCAAAATTTCACTCTTATTTTTTGTATTAATAGTGCATTACCATTAGTCGCCGTGTTTGCTCCGATTCAATTAGGACTTTTAGGATTCATTTACAAGAGCATATCAGGTAAGCTGTATCACCTGACATAGTTCAAAACAGTTAAGTAACTCAAAATAACTGAGTGTTACATTATGTAGGATTTCATTGAAGCAACCCATACTGAGGAAATATCACATACATCTAAGTAGCTCACAAAACTTAGAATCAAATTCAACAAATGAAATTTCAAGTAGTAAAACAACTTTGACCAAGAAATACTGTAAACAAAATGAAATGATCTAACATCTCGCAATTCTTTTTGAATTTTGAAAAAGAAAATACCGAAATTCCACAGTTTCACAATTATACATATTAAAAAAAATGTAACATATACCTCAAATAATAGAATATAAATTTAATATTCATGAATAATACTGATTTAGCTTTCCCAGCACAAAATATTCATCGAAACGAAATACCACACCAAGTAACCAAAATTGCAAACTACTCATCTTCTTCTTCAAAATAATCCATTCAAAATACTAAATTGTTTCCTCCGGAAATTTATATTCATAAAATAGATTTATCTATAATTGTGATATATTCGTTTCTGAAAAAACAAAACTATATATATATATATATATATATATATATATATATATATATATATATATATATATATATATATATATATATATCTTCTTCTTCTTCTTCTTCTTCTTCTTCTTCTTTTTCATCAGCCTGTGGTCATCCAGTGTTGGATATAGGCCTCCATTGTTCGTCTCCATAGTTCTCTATCTTGCGCCATTCCTGCCCAGTTAAACCCTGCTGTTCGTTTCAGGTCATCCCTCCATCTTGTTTGGGGGCGACCTCTGCCTCTTTTTCCCAGATAAGGTCTCCATATCTGAATTTCCTTGTTCCATCGATTGTCTGCCTGTCTAAATGTATGTCCCGCCCATCGCCATTTTAGTGATGCTATATGTTGTCTTACATCGATAAGTTTGGTTCTTTTGCGGATGTCTTCGTTTTTGACTCGATCTTTTAGCCTTATGTCCAGCATTTGTCTTTCCATTGCTCTTTGAGTTTTAGCTAGTCTGTCCATTAAACCTTTGGTAAATGACCAGGTTTGTGAAGCATATGAAAGAACGGGGAGTACACATTGATTAAAGACGGAGCTCCGTAATTTGAGTGGTATTTTCTGATCCTTTAAAATTTGAGCTTGTCTGCCAAATGCGCACCATGCTGATCTTATGCGCCTCGTAATCTCTGCTGCCTGGTTTGCCTTTCCGCATGTTATAATTTGACCAAGGTAGATATATTCCTCTGTGCGTTATATAATAGTATCTTCCACTATGAAGTCCCTATCTTCCCTCTGATTGGTCATAATCTTGGTTTTTTCTCGGTTCAATCTCAGGCCTATCGTTTTTAATTCTTCGTATAGTTCTACCAGCATTTGCTGTAATTCCTCGAAGCTACTTGCAATGAGGACGACATCGTCCGCGTATTTGAAGTTGTTTAATCTTCTTCCATTTATTATTACCCCCTTTTCATCCCAGTCCAAGTTGGAGAACAAATCCTGCATTACGGTTATAAACAATTTAGGGCTCATGGAGTCTCCTTGTCTTACTCCGCGTCTAATAGGTATTGGTTCAGTTTCTTCGTGTAGTCTTATTATTGTTGTGGTTTTTTCATAAATTGACTGTAACAGTTTGGCGTATCTGTAATCTACATTACATTTCTGAAGCGCTCTTTGTACTGCCCACCATTCCACACTGTCAAATGCCTTCTCGTAATCGATATAGGCTAGGTATAGTGGTAGGTTATATTCAGTGGTTTTCTCTATCAACGTTTTTAGTGTCAGTATATGGTCTGAAGTACTGTAGTTTTTTCTGAAACCCGCTTGTTCGCAATTCTGGAAGTGTTCTAGTTTGTTTTCTAATCTGTTAATTATTATTTTAGTAAGTAGTTTATATGTCTGTGGTAACAGTGATATAGGTCTGTAGTTTTTCAGGTTGTTCTTATCTCCTTTTTTATGCAATAGGATAGTTACTAATTTATTCTATTCCTCGGGGATCTTCCTCTCATGTAAGCAGTTATTTAGAAGTGTTCGTAGTTGTTTCAGTATCTTTTCACTTCCCTCCTTAATAAGTTCTGCAAATACTCCATCAATTCCTGACGTTTTGTTATTTTTCATGGCTCTGATATTACTTAGCAATTCTTCGTCGGTGATATCTATATATATATATATATATATATATATATATATATATATATATATATATATATATATATATATATATATATATATTATTATTTAGAGAGATTATATATATATATATATATATATATATATATATATATATATATATATATACACTCACCGGCTTTAAATTCGGGACAGCCAAAATTTTGATGGAATTTAAAGTATGATAACTTTTTTCTCCATAGTCCGATTCAAATGTTTTTCTTTCCAAAATGTAGATAAATGTTTCGAGTTTGAGTGATGTTATTGAATTTCGAAAAAAAAAGTGAACATGTAGAAATATAAAGGTAAATAGCTACAGAATATTTTTCCCAGAAGCTCTTAACACCCTGTAGAGTAATTCTGCAATCTAAACTCCAGTGTATATGCTTTTCCCCAGATTTTGATTCATTCTTAACATTTTTCTCTTTGATTCGTCTCGATATCGTTCTCAGTTGAAGAGATATGAATTTTTTAAGAAAACATTACATATTTTGCAACAATGATGGTTTGTTTTGAATTCGTTCGGTTTCCATAGAAACTCACTCCGCATTCGTTAACTAGTGTTCAACATGTTGCTTTTTTTTCACAATTGATTGGTAACCAATTCGTTTTCATGCATGACAATCCCCCTCCACATACTGCAAGAATAAGGGTCCAATATTCAGAAGACGTTGCAATAAATATTATGAATGAGGAATAATGTTGTACTTCGTGTAAAAATATACTTTATTAAAATTGAAAAGCGCTTTCAGCTATTAGGCCATCATCAGTGCATTACCTGTAAGTGAGTAAAACCAAATAAAATATTTAAACAGGAAAATGCTTCTTTAACAATCCAAAATTTCGAAAACTTCCAATCCACTAAACATGTGGAGTGGAGGGAAATGAATTCTATTGAAGTATGACTTGACAAACAATAGAATTCATTTCCCTCCACTCCACATGTTTAGTGGATTGGAAGTTTTCGAAATTTTGGATTGTTAAAGAAGCATTTTCCTAGTTAGCTCTTAGTGGGATACCAAATTTGAAAGTTTGTCTATATAATTGTCTGTACAATGTTTTGTCGTTTTTATTACAAGGGACTTCCATGTATACCTGACGAGTGAGTAACAGAACTTTTTTAAAAACTGTTTAAATATTTTATTTGGTTTTACTCACTTACAGGTAATGCACTGATAATAGCCCAATAGCCGAAAGCGCTTTGCAATTGTATTAAAGTATATTTTCACACGAAGTACAACTTTATTCCTCATTAATATTTACGTGTACACAGCTTGGTTAAAATCACCATAAATATTATGGACTTGTAGTCCCGATATAAATCCGATAGAACATGTATGGGACATGTTAGGTAGATGAATCAAGAAACATCGAGGACAATTACTCACTCTCCAACAGCTCCGAGACGCTCTGGAAGAAGAATGGAATAATATTCCGCCAGGAGATATCCAAAGTCTAATTATAGGAATGAATCGACGTTTAGTAGCTGTTATAAGAGCTAGAAGAGGTAACTCGAGGTATTAATTTTTAACACATATTCTTTCATATTTCAATTAAAATTAATGATTTTTGAATAAAATGTGTAATGTTTTCTTAAAAAATTCATATCTTTTCCATCGATACAGGTATCAATAAAAATAAACAAACAAAATGTTAGGAAGGAACCCTACCCTGCAGAATAGCAGATATAGCGGAGTTCAAATTGCAGAATTACTCTACATGTCTCTCGAAACCTTGCCACGGCTCTTGCCACGCTAGATTTTGTTAAACCCATCATATTCGCCACTTCTCTGTAGGAATAACCAACATCATGAAGAACAACAGCTCTAGCTGAATCTATTCACAAGCCAAATGTTTCAAATGTTTGAAATGTCGGATAAAACTAGTTAACGAATGCGGAGTATGTTTCTATGCACACCGAAAGAATCCAAAACAATCCATCATTGTTGCAAAATGTGTAATGTTTTCTTAAGAAATTCATATCTCTTCAACCGAGAACGATATCGAGACGAATTAAAGAGCAAAATGTTGAGAATAAATCAAAATTTGCAGAAAAATATATACACTGGAGTTTAGATTGCAGAATTTCTCTACAGGGTGTTACAAACTTCGGGGGAAAATAGTATTTAGATATTTTCCTTTATATTTCTACATGTACACTTTTTTTTTTCAAAACTCAAACTAGAAACATCTATCTACATTTTGAAAAAACATTTGAATCGGATTATGGAGAAAAATGTTTTCATCAAAATAAAATAAATTTCATCAAAATTTTGGCTTTCCCGAAGCCAAAATTCTCACTGTCAGTGAGTGTATATATATATATATATATATGTATATATGTATATGGATATATCCATATATATATATATATATATATATATATATATATATATATATATATATATATATATATATATATATGTTATATCGTATGTTTTCTCGGATGGTGGAATGAATCTGAGAAAGATTCCGGGGTTCAATCCGATTTTTTCGAATTGTTATATATTATATTATATATTATACAATAGTTGCCGTCGAGTCACCAGACGTACAGCAGCACTTGAAAATGCCAAATGAGATTTTGGCGAAACGTCGTGAAACAAACGGTGCTTCTCAGCGCCAACAAAACTTTCGAAAAAATCGGATTGAACCCCGGATCTTTCTCAGGTTCATATAAATATATATATATATATATATATATATATATATATATATATAAATATATATATATATATATATATATATATATATATATATATATATATATATATATATATATATATATATATATTTATTTGAATTGTTGTTGCCTGTGAACTACTTTTAACTTTTTGATAATTATTAGCAATAACAGGCTTGGTGAACCTCATAAAAATTTTATTTAAAGGTTGACGCTTCGCCACGACATTCGTGGCTTTTTCAAAACTCTTGAAATATTGAAATTTCTTTGACAATTATTGATTTGAAAAATTTGAATACTTAAAAAAGACTACAATGTTTCACCAAAATTTTTTTGGCTGTAGCCGTTTTCTGTTATTTATTACGTGCTATTCAGTCCAATATTAACATTCAAATCTGTTATTATTAGCTGGTAAGGGAAACCGCAGAAACCTTTACCCACGTAATGTTCGAAATAGGTTCAAATTATTTTGATTTTGAAAAGTCCAAGAATAGGGTACTATTTATCTTTCTTTCAAAAATTTTTTTATTACGGCTGTGGCCGTCTTCAGTTACTAATTACGTGCTATTTAGTCCAATATCAACAGTCAGGTCTGTTGATATTAGATGGAAAGGGAACCAGAGAAACCTTTACCCACGTAATGTACAAAATAGGTTTAAAATATGTTATTGTTGGATTTGTCTTTAAAAAGAAATTACTTGTAATTTTGGAGATCACATGTTCTGAACTATATCCTTATTTAGAAAAATTGAAAATTTTAGATGTCTAGATTTTGTCGAAGAAGATGAGTTGTTATGGTTAGAGTTTGTTTGTTTAATAATTTTGTCTTGATTTACGTTGTTTCTTAGAAAAATTAAAGAATTAAATCTGCGTATATTATATTATTTTATTATATATATATATATATATATATATATATATATATATATATATATATATATATATATATATATATATATATATATATATATATAATATATATGTGTGTGTGTGTATCAGACAATAAGGTGCAACCACCACGCTCAAAAAAGTTTGGGCAACCCTACAGATTATCTAGGGATTAAAACTAAGAATCTTACCATTCAAAAATTCCCATTTTCATGAATAGCATACATATTCGTCTATTCATTGTGATATATAAGCATTTATAATCAGTTAGGCTAGGTAATGGTTGAGTTTTTGAATGAACTATGTACAGAATACGGTACATTTAATACACAAAATAAATGTAAATCTGCAGTCATTATACAATATGATATTATATCTGTTCCTGTAAAAATCAGTATTTATATATAAATTAATCAAATAACTTATTGATTTCAAAATTTTTACAGGGGGCGTTCAATTAGATTTCATCACTGGTTTTTTTTTCCTTACACTTTTCTCGATGTTTGCGATGAGTTCTATACTATATTTATATAAAGGTAACGAACTTCTGAGAATCAGGGAGAAATTCGTCATACGAAAATATGGTATACCAAAAAACTTCGAAGTACTGAACGAAAAACTTGATAAAATTACGCACGTAATTTATTACTACATCATCCTACTCGCTTTCTGCAAACTTCCATTTTGGTGTTTCTGGGAAGCCGATTGCTTGACAAAGAAGGATTCAAATGGGCAAATTATGCAAGGATACATCAGAGGCTTAGTTTGCCTGGCCTGGTTTCCATTCAATTTAGAAATTTATCCAAGGAAACAGATCATTTTCATTTGTAATCTATTGCTATGGTTACGTTTTGCGCCCAATATTGCCTCAGGAATTATTTTACTTTATGCATTATTTGCATTAATAATAAATCGAATTAAACATCTCTCAGATATGATAAAGGATATCAATTTCATGGATATTAACAGAGAATTGACGAGGGCAAAATTGAGAAACTGCATGAAATACTATTCAGAAATTGTTTTGTGAGTATAATTTTTTAAATCATCGTTATTGAGGTTTTATTGCTTCAAACAACTGACAGAAATTGTGGTCAATGGAACAAAGTAACTGTTCTAAATTTACCATATTTTCCACTTTGATAGAAACATGTCGAATCACTTTAATTCAAGATACTCGAGACAAAGACGGACTTATCTGTCAAATAAGTTCTACACTTTGTCTTCATGATTTCTTGAGACAACAAGTAATTGTGTTTTATTACTATAATGAAATTACTTAATTTTTCAGGTTGTCAAGAGACGTAAACGATATTGTTGGCATAATTTATGCACCTTCTCAGAACACAATAATAGTTATAATGATTGGCTTACTGGAATATGAAATTGCTCTGGTATTTATATATTTTTATTATGAAATTTGAAATGAACGTGTAAATGTAGCATAATCAACATGAGTATTTTTCCAACTATTAGAATGAAATATTTTCTAAATTTTTTATAACTATAACAGATGCAAAAAAATTCGATGAAAATGGAAAATCCTGTTTACGCACTCTTTGATCATTTTATCTCACAACCTTCAGAAGCTAATACGCGTTATACAAAGTGCGGCTATAAATAGCCAAACCAATCCTACTGCGGTCAAACTGCGCATGCGCATAAATCGATAACTGAGTAGCTGGTAACCGAGTTACCATCTCCTTTGAACTTCTTTTCTCTCGACACACATTTAAATATGTCCCTGGCCTTCGTTTCCATCAGGTCTATTTTTTGTTTTTACTGAAAAAATATTAAGTATTTTAGTAGATCAACGAAGTCTAAAGATCTTGAAAATACCACATCTTAAACTTAGCTTCCATTGAAAAAATTTTTATGGCGAGGAACATTTGTCACAAGTGCAGGTTGTTAATTGGTTTGAGTGATTTCATGATATCTGAGGAGGCGTTGGAGACGCCAGGATATAACCTCAAACCACATGAAGATATCGAAGAAATCGGTAATGTGATCTCACTATCGGTTGACTAATGGTGCGACTGCTAAAACTGCTGTAGTAGAAGACAAAGAATGTGTAAAATAAATTTCACAAAGGAATAAGTAGGTATGTGCGAAATATCGCTGAAAATTTTAACATTCGAACAAAAGTTTGAGGCATTTCTAGTCAGTACAACATTCCAGTATCAAACCATCCACCTTATTCACCTGACTTGGCACCTTGTGAACGTTGAAGATATAAACGAAGACGTGACACGCGTTAACACCATAAGACTACCAGCATTGTTATGTTTTATATAATGAACAATTCTCGTGGAACGATGTAGGAATGAAGAGGAGGAAGTGAATATGGAAGAGGATGATAATATAAAAATGCATGAATAAAAGAAAAAGTTATACAAAACTACACTCGATATTTCACAGAAACCCATACTCTTCAAAATAGCATACATGCGCCAAACAAGCTTCTTGCGGTATGGATAACATCTAAATAATTCCCAGGCAGGATTTGAGTTATCACAGTTACCATTCGTGTATAGTCTAGTCAACTGCAGATCAGGGCTTCGCAACACCAAGACCAAGACCAAGACTGGCCAGTCTTGGCCTTGTTCTTGAGAATAATTACTAAGTCTTGGTGCCAAGAAGTATTAAGACCAAGACTAGTCTTGTAATCTCACGAAGCTCTACTGCAAATTCCAGTGAAGTGAACAGTGCTGACCACGTGACCGACGGGTGTCGTACGTGTTCAGGCCCAATGATGTAGAAAAGTTTATTTTAAGGGATCCCTATTCAGAACATGAATTCGCACTACACAACTCGATCTCGTGATCAGTATCGATCACTTCGTGGTAAGCTATAAGTTGCTCGAGTATAGTTCAAAATTCGATATTATTTGCACACAACTTTTACAGAATTTATAAAGTTAAAATCAGTAGAGTTGATAACCTTCAAACTTACTACAGTGTATCAAACATTTGGAGGTCAATATTTGAAGTAATTCGTTAATTAATTGGCTTTTTACGAAATTCAAACACTTTTCAGAAAAATTATCCATTGGCTATGATTCGTCTGATATTTTATATGATCGGTGAAGCTGTTTTATGTTATTCAGGACAAACCCTAGAGGACGCTGTGAGTATTTCTATGTCATTTGTTTAATTGATAAACATTGATAATCATTCTTCCATGCAGAAATCGTGATTTTCAATTTTCAATGAATATGTACAGCTTTAAGTTTTCGAGTTGAACTCTCTAATGTTCATAATTACTTACTTATATTTCCGTAGGTGATAGTAGGACATGAAAGTATAGTCTAGAACTGTTCAGTTATGTTATAAGTAACTAAATTTCTATTAGGTGTTCATTGTTTGACATCTTGAAAAGAGAAAGTTTCATGGGAATTCAAGGAAATCAAGGTTACTCAAAAATATCTTATTGAGTAGCAATTAATTTCGAAAAATTAGTATGTTGGCTCCGTCAAGTCGGCCTGTCCAAGTCAAATCAGCTGCACTGATGAGATCTAATGAGATCGAAACAGCTGTATGCAGATTTTGAGTCGGGGTGACTTGACGATTTGTATAATTCACGTTTGGATTGGGAAATGTAAAATTCCCGTCGCGTAACACATATATAGTCCACCCAAAATAGGAAAATCAGAGGAACTAAAAGTACTAGTTCCAACTTTTTCAGAAATGTGTAGGGAGGGGTCCTCTGAAAAAGGAAAAATAAAGTTCCTCCAAATTCTGGTGCCGCTAGAGGGGGGAGTGGGGTTTAAAAGTTCAATTTTTCAGTTTTTCGCTTATAACTTGAAAACGGTGCGTTGCAGTGAAAAAGTTTTTCAGTACAAAATAAAAGTTCATTAAATTTTCTACAGGTTTGGTTTCAAAATTTTTTCAAAAAACTGGATCGTTTTCGTTCTGCGGCTCGGTAGAGGTAGATATTAAAAAAAAATTCACTCTTGTTTTTCGTAAATTTTTCTTCTAGATACTCACTCGTTAATTCTAGCGAATAATCGTCGATATATACAGCATTAAATTCCCTACAAGAATATATATCCAACGTTAATTTATATTGAACGCATCGCAACTTACAGTACTTTTAATATTTCAACGAAAAATCTTGATCTCCCAATTAAAATAAATAATAGTTTTGATCCATTTGATGGCTCCATTTCATACATATGTTCATGTATCTAGTTTACACAAATGTATGAGATCTTATATATTATATAATTATTTATCTATAGAATATATTTTGTGAATATATATTTGTAAAAGTTGTGTGGTATTGGTAGATGTAATCGCTATGGCCTAATTCAAAAGAATTTAATTTTATTGTACAAAAAAATATTGAAATAGACACGAGGACAGACAGGCAGTTTAGGCAGTCACTTTCATATCCACAAACAAAATAGCAGTGTATGCGCCTTCCTACCACCACACATGTTGCATCTCGTAACACAGCGGCAAAATATTACATTTAAAATATGATCTGGCGCAGGAGGTTCGGAGGATTTGATGGAATTTAGGTTTCCATGTTCATCCCTATCCCAACCCCATAATTGTGGGTCGATGGTGGTATTACTCAGCCAAATTTGGGTTTGAAGGAACACCCTAAGAGCGTACTGTGCAGCAACTGCTTTTGTTGGTGGCAGAAAGCCAAATTGACTTTTACCTTCGTTCAGGGCACCCCTTTCCCACACATTTCTGAAAAAAATGGAACTAGTATTTTTAGTTCCTCTGATAGCCCATTTTTGGTCCAGATTGAGTGGACTAATAACCAGCTCCTTCGGAAAGTTGCTTGATAATTTTTTAAATTATTGAAGAATTTTTCTTCTTCACAATATATAGTATATTTTCAGAAATTTAGAAATCAAAATTCCCTGAAAATATCTGTTTGAATTTAAGCAATTTTACACCAATCTGGCAACTATGTATAGCCTGGTTCTGCAACCCCCTGAGAATTTCTGAACGACCGAAGGGTCGTTCAGTCAGTCTATTATAATCTATTGTACAATTATGTTAGAATACAGTCCGCTTTACATCTAAAGAAAAACAATTTATAAAAATCACAACAATCATATTCAACATTTGGTCCATTCGAACCTAGATCCTTACAGCAGGAAGCAGCGTATCGAACAGCTCGGCATTCAAGCCGAGTGTGCACATAAACGAACCACGCGGTTGCTGGGCGACTGGACGACGATAAGACAAGGGATCTCACTAGTTTCAAGAATACGCACTTACGCAGGCAAACAAACCAAGTTAGTTAGTCGAGTACTTATCGTACGCTGGCTAGTATTTCGGAGGTCTCGGGTTCAAACCCCGGGGTCGACTGGTCTGCTATGAGTCTTTTTCAGAGGTTTCTTCATGGTAATGTAAGTCACTGCTTGCAAACTTATAAGGCGAATGCTGGGCCAGTATTAATCCTCTGAACCCTACCCACACTTCCTATATTCTATAAATATCCCGTCTCACCTATCCTTAATGCACTTGTATATACAAGTGTATCCTCTGATCTGGCTGAAGGAGTTAATCCCAAACTCAAGCTGCCCGCCTCCCTGACACATACTTCTGGGAGGAATGAAACACGTGTGTTTCCTTTCCTTCCTTCCAGGCAAACAAACAGTAAATCGATTACTTTTCCATCTATCCTATCCATCCTACTATAATATTGTACGACTAGTCTGCGATTGTTTTCATTATTTTGAATTTAATTTCTCTTCAATATTTTCAATTGCATTACCTTCACAATGACAGAACAATTTAAAAAGAACATTCGATTACGCAGAGAATTCACCAGATCGTAAGCTCTCACAAATTGAAATTGAGTTAAAATATCAGAACTACTCACAAATATATCAGGAGTTTGAAGATGTTCAATTGCAAATTGAGATTGCGTGCGAGGAAGATAATTTGGGCGAGCAGTTCAGTGAAAGAGAACAATTTGAAAATAAATATTGCCAAGCTATGTCCTTTTTGAAAGAATATATTTCAAATTTGCTAATACAATCTTCAATGCAGCCTCAATTAACTCAAACAATCAATCCAAATCAACTCCAAACAAATTCTAAGGTCTCTCAATCAAATCTCCAAAATTCACCAAGTGCAAGTTTACCAAATTCTTCTCAGTTAGGTTCTTTACATAATTGAATGGTTCCTAAACTGAAAATACCAGTGTTCAAAGGCGAATTTGAACATTGGTTAGATTTCAAGATGGCTTTTCTTTCTGTTATGAACACGGATTCACTTACAAGCAACCATAAATAACAATTAAAGCGTGCTTCCGTTGACGGATATGCCAAACGACTAGTTGATAATAGAGAAATTGCGCAGGATGATCCATTTGCTGGTGCCTGACAAGCACTTTCAGAGCAATTTGATAATAAACGCTTGCTATCTTGTTAGTTAATAAACATATAAAAGGTATTTTCAACTTAGACGCTATTCAGAAAGAATCTTCCAGATGTTTTAGACAATTTCTTGACAGTGTATCACACAACATATCTGCAATTGGAAATTTGAAATTAAGCAGACAATTTATGTGATGCCCTACTCATTTACATAATTTCGAACAAATTATACAAGCAAAGCTTGAGAGAGTGGAAAGAAGTTGATAACGGGGAATTTCCGAAAATGAATGAGTTTTTGAAATTTCTCAAAGGCAAAGCTGATCTTTTGGAAGATATTCTAGACCACAATTCAGCGCATATTTCTCATCAAACACATTCTTCAAAATTCAATAATAAACAACCTCGCGGCATTTCACAAGTCAATTCATTTTTTAACAAAGGAAAGTGCAACTTTCGTCACAAGGATCACCTAATTTACAGCTGTCCAACTTTTTTGAAATTAGATAATGCCAAAAGAATTTCTGAAATTGAAAAATTGCGGTTATGTAAAAACTGTTTAAGAAGTGGTCATACCACTGAAAATTGCTATTTGGGTCCATGCAAGCTTTGTAAAATAAAACATAATACATTGTTGCATCCAAATAATGATAATAATTCTTCTACCAATGTTGTCATTGAAGAAACCCAAAATCTGTCCTTTTTAATAAATCCATCAGTTAATGTTTCCACAGTCAAAACATATGTGTTGCTTTCAATGGTTGTTTTCAATTTAGCTAATATACAGGGTGAAATGATACCTTGTCGTGCACTTCTTGATAGTGGGTCACAAACTAATCTACTTACGGAAGATTTTGCACACAAAGTACAATTGCCATTAATATCAACAAAACTTTCTATTGTTGGAATCAATCAATAATTTCTAGTAAGTTCAATAAGGTATTTCTGAATTTTTTCCATTAATGAGAGTAGTCATCAGGGATAGATTCATCCCAAAAAAAAAAGAGACCACAATTTTTGTATTATGATTTTCGCTAATATAATGGTGGGATTCAGAAGTACTAGGGATCATAGATTTGAGCAATTTCAGAAAGTATTTGTCCTCTTGACACTCCCCGAATGCGCATTTTCTGATTGCAATATAGAATATCGCAAATAGTCAGTGCTGCTGTACCATTTTATACCCACACTTTTAGAGCATTCATGCTCACCTAGTGAAAGAACACCTAGAGAGTCATTTTCAATGTTCAAATGTGATAGTACCTGTGGATCATTGGATATCCATTTTCTAAGGATAAACCCAGCAGATGCTGAATGATCATAAAGTGATTTACAAATGTAAGATAATACTTCTTTTTCATTATGGCCTGTTGAAAGTTGATAAATAGCGATATCTTATTCATTATTTGCACGCCAAAGAATCGATTGTAATGGCCTATGTTTAGGATGCATTACAATTTGACGATACATTTTCTTGATATCTGATGATACAACATAAGTATGTAGTCGAAATCTCAGTAAAATGGGAAAAATATCATTTTGGAGTTTTGGTCCAACATATTGGAGGTCATTGATCGACCAACCACTTTCGGAAGGGCATGAGCCATTGAAAACTACTCTCAATTTAGTACTTAGACTGCTGTCTTTTAGTACTCCATGGTGAGGTAAAACATATGTAGGATTTGAATATTTCATGGAGTCATCAAACTTTGTCATATGCCCTAGTGACATATATTCATTGACAAACTCATGATATTGATACTTGAGTTGAGTATTATTGGCTAGTTTACGTTCTAGAGATAAATATTGTCTTTTATCGGTGTTGAAAAAGTCACCAAGGAGATCAGGAGAAAACTTTAATGGTAATTCCACCACGAACCTACCTTCATCATTGCGATAGGTGGTGGTTTCAAAAATATTTTCACATTCTTTATCATCTAATGGCATTAGGTTTACGCTACCAAATTCTTCTATCTCCCAAAAACGTTTTAATTGAAAATCCTCAATAAAAGTTTTCGTGAAATTGCATTGTAATTTACAATGTTTATTAGGCATAGGTACCATTCCGGATACAATCCACCCTAATTTTGTGTTTTATAAAACAGGTCTATTTTTTCCCAAAGATATGTGACCAACTTCTAAAAGGTCCCAGAATAAACTGGCTCCTATAATTGAATCAACTTCTCTCGATTTGTGAAAATTAGGATCTGATAACGGAATATTGTCTGGAATATTCCAATCCAGAATTGGATGGGATGGAATTTCAGTAGAAATTTCAGAAATCACATAGCATTGTAAATTTGTTATATATGAAAATCGCTAAATCGAGAAAATATATCAATGTGACACCTTTTTGTTAGGTTAGACACTGCTTGGAAATGTAATAGGAGCAAAATATTCAGCTATTGATATTCACTGCTTTTGTGATGCTAGTCAACATGCTTATTCAAGGTGTTTTTATGTAAGAACTTAAAATTCAGTGGGAAAAATCAAAGTACATTTATTGTGTTCCAAAACCAAAGTTGCACCAATAAAACTTTTACCTATACCTCGATCAGAACTCTGTGCTACCTTGTTAGGTGCAAAATTTTCAGAACAAGTCAAAACATCTCTAGGACTCGATATTCCACTATATTTTTGGTCAGACTCACAAGTCGTTTTAGTTTGCCTGAAACAGCAACTAAGCTCTCTGGAAATCTTTGTCAGAAATAGAGTGGCAAGAATTCAGCAAATCACTCCTCAATCAAGTTGGTTCCAAGGACAATCCAGCAGACGTTGCCTCTAGGAGTAAACTACTTGATCAGTTAATAAACTGTGAAATTTGGTGACTTGGTTCTAAATTTCTCTACAATTCAGCTCATACTGAGTGGTCTGCCTTATATTCGTATGAAATTAACAAGAACCCTATTACAGATATACCAGAGATGAAAAAACAAACATCTCAGCTATACAAGGTTACTGAAAACCAATCACAATCAGTATTTTTCAAATTATTCGAACGATATTCAAATCTTCACAAATTAAAAAGAGTCTTCACTTATATATGTCGATTCAGTGATAACCCTCGTTCAAAAAACAAAAAACTGATGTGATGACAGTTTCAGAAATAGAATTGGCCTTTGTAAGGTTGTTAAAAATGGTTCAGTCAGAGTCATTCAAAATGAAATATCAATCATTTCTAAAAACACCCCATGAGGACGTCAAAATAAACTATTTTTATTATCACCATTTCTTGACCATCACGGTTTATTACGTGTACGAGGAAGACATGTAAAACATCCGATTTTGTTGTCATCAAAACATAGTCTTACAATTTTAATTTTTTCACATTTCCACACCCTCTACCGTTATCATTATTATTCAGCATTGCACAACGATGTTGGGCTTGGAAGAATTTGGTGGAAGAATTTGATCAGAGAAAATTGTCAATAAATGTGTTAGCTGTTTTAAACACAAACCTATACCGTTTGAAGCATCAATCGGTAGCTTACCAAATGAGCGTATAATGCCAACATTACCATTTCAGAACGTCGGAATTGACTACGCAGGTCCATTCTTGATAAAAAATAAAATGATTCGGGGCTATAAATTGATGAAAGGTTATGTATGTGCATTTGTGTGTTTCATAACTAAAGCATTCCATCTAGAAATATTATCTATTATGACTACAGATTATTTTTTCGCATGTTTCAACAGATTCATATCTAGACGCGGCCTAATGTTTATTCTGATAATGGGTCTACATTTAAGGGAGCATCTAATGAACTTAAGGTACTTGGTCAATTTTTAAGCAATAGTCAAGGTTGTATTCACAACTTTGGTATTAAATTAATGGGATTTCATCCCTCCTTACAGTCCAAATTTTGAAGGCATCTGGGAAGCCGCTGTAAAAAGCATGAAATACCATTTGATGCGTACAATGAATAACAATTCATTGACATATGAAGAATTTTCTTCCGTTTTGTGTCAAATTGAAAGCGTTCTCAACTCTAGACCTTTATAGGCTATGTCAAGAGACCCTAACGATCTAGAACAATTGACTCCCTCCCATTTCCTTATTGGTCGCCCTGGCACTCAGTTGCGCAATCCTGACTTTCATCCAATCCATCTAATCGACTAAATAAATATGAACACATGAACATGAACACATTTTGGACACAACCTAAACTACAGCGTGGTGTACTGGTACTAATTAGAGGAAATAAACAACCATCCTATCATGATGCTAGGACGTATACTCTAACTAATTCAAGGAAAGTACGGTATATCTAGAGTAGCAGAGATACAAACTACCAAAGGTGTAATCTAGAAAGGTGTAAGACATTTGTATCCACTGCCTGTTGAGAGTGACAATCAAAACTGATCAGTGTAGCGAATAGTGTTTTTTTGAGAAATTTATATTGAAGGTTCCCTCCTATGTTTGAATTTAAGCAATTTTAAGCCAATCTGGCAACTATGTATAACACGGTTCTGCAACTCCCTGAGAGTTGCTGAACGACCGAAGGGTCGTTCCTAGTCAGTCTATTATAATCTATTATACAACTATGTTAAAATATAGTCCGCTTTAAATCTACATAAAAACAATTTAAAAAATCACAACAATTATATTTAACAATATCTGTTCACAGAGTGAACGGCTGAGAAAAAATGTTTACAACCTTCCTTGGTATAAAATAGATTCAAGAATTCGAAAAGAGTTCAGACTTTTCCACTTTTTTGTTCAGAATACTCTCCAAGTTAAGATCAAACCAAACTTTAGAATGAACATGGTTCATTACTACACGGTAAGATATAAACGGATCCGGAAATGTAGATAGCTAAATATATCCTTTCTTCTAGGTTATGAAAGGAGCTTACTCGCTGATGACGTACTTCAGAAGGTTTTAGGACCATTTGAGAGAATAAATTATTTCTGAATCGTTTGTCGTAGCACATAAAATATTATATGTAATGTTATCTTGAAATTCAATTCTACAGTATGATGTTAAATATTATTAGTTATTGATAGACATTTACAGAATATGAAATTAAAAATTTTGAAATGAAGATTATAAAAATCAGAGAAAATCTGCAATGAAAAACTGCATACCGAATTTTCCATAAATTACGAATGAATAGCAATGATAGTTATTTTCTTGTGAAATCATTGTCAAATAACTATCATAGAAATGTTAAAGATTTAATAGACAAATAGCGGAGTGAAATGAATTATTATAATCTCTTGAATTTGTCAACTATTTAATCCGTTAAATGAAAAGCACTTTCTGAATGGAATTCACAAAAATATACTGCTCTTTCATTCAATATTTTATACATTCAGCTTTAGTAACTCTTTGTACCTAATGATTATTATAACATATTTATTTTTGAATACAGGATTTGTATTGAGGCAAGTAGCTAATAATTTAATTTTCTAATGTTATTTTTGGATGAATGCACCTTTACATCGAAACTTATACATAGGAGTTAGAAAAACGTTCACATTTAACTACGTCGTTTTTCGAGAAAAGCAGTAAATGTTTTGCGTAAACCTCCATTAACTTTCCATCATAAGACATTTTCGTCATCAAGAACATTAAGAACTTCTATCAATTGAATAATTAAAACAACCAGAGATTTCGGAATATTTTATATTTGGATAAATGTAAATGACATTTCCACAAGTCTTAGAAACAAAAAAAGATTAATTAAACGAGGAAATATTCATCTGTTGCAAGTAGAAATGATACCAGAAATGATGGACGTAACAGCATTAAGAAAATATTGCAACATTATTTCTTCCTCTGTATGAGGTATATAGACCGGGAGCCGAGAGGGTTTTTGCATGTATCATAGGCCCCACGACGAGGCTTTGGGGGCTGATAGACAATGTTATTCCCAACTTTGAATTCTCGGTATAACACCACTAAAGTGTAGCTCTTACGAGGGGTGAATTTTCAAACGTGTTGTCTATATCCGTGCCGCTGGATCATAGGCCCCACTTTGATTTTTGTAATATATGGTCAAGCAAGTCGCCAAAGTCCGCAAACTCAATATGCCATACCAATATGGCGTCACTTAAGGTCCGCCATACTTACCGAAACGTGTAATTTTTTCACTGTGAAAATGGATCATAGGCCCCACGCTGTTGTTTCGTGATCTTTCTTAACAATTAACTGTAGAACGAAGATCTCAAAACGCCATACCTCTGAGGCGTCGCCAAGTGGCCGCCATACTGGGGCAAACATGTCAGTTTTTTTGCCATGAGCATGAGCATTGTTTGTGTTTTTAACGAAAAATATTTTTAACATCAAACACCTGTTTTTACAGCGCAGAGCTGTATTATATACATTATATTATTAGTATTCATTTCGACAACAATTTTACTTGAGAATAACAACTGTCGTATCTTTTTAATATATCTATACATGCAAAAAAATTCTACACAATATTATAATATACATACAAATTTGAAAAAAATTATATATATATATATATATATATATATATATATATATATATATATATATATATATATTTATATATGATATATATATATATATATATATATATATATATAGATATATATAGATATATATATATTATATATATATATATATATATATATATATTATATATATATATATATATATATATATATATTATATATATATATATATATATATATATATATATATATATATATATATTATATATATATATATATATATATATAATATATATATATATATATATATATATATATATATATATATATATATATATATTAATAATTCAAATCAAAATACTTGGCTTACTGTTTCACAATATATATTGAAAACTAATAAATTTTATTAGTTTTCAATATATATTTGTGAAACAGTAAGCCAAGTGTTTTGATTTGAATTATTGATATTTAATCATGTTTCACCAAGAGCTAAGCGAGGATTCAATCCCATTTATTAAATATATATAGAGGAGAAGTGCCAAATATGGAATACCATTTTCATTTTGGCTTGTAATTTATGTTCTGTTTTTAAAACATTTCTAATTTCTCTTCAAATATATACTTTGACATGTTATCTTAGAGGTTTTAGTATTAAAAATGAGAATATCTGTAAAACGGGTGCACAAAAAAATAATATTTGAAAAGGAAGAATTTTGTACCTAATGTGAAATATGTACCTAATATAGTGTATGCGATGGTCCCAATATGGAATAGGGTAAGATGTTTACAGGTAGGCAAATAATGCAGTTAAAAATGAAATAGCATATATTTTATGGCAACCTCATTTTATTTATAAACATAACATCAATTTATGAACATTCTTGATTTAATTAACAAAAAAAATATATATTTATTTCAATATTTGATCAAAATAAAGTTTACTGCTGAAAAATAAAATAGAGATTCTTTATTTTTTTCAGTATTAGAAATCGTACTACTGAATGATAACGAAATACATATTGGCAAAACGAACTAATTGTTTTTGCAAAACTCACAAATAAAAATATCCGTTTCACATCCCGAACAATCGATATGGCACCACTCTTTGCAAATAATGCATTCTATCCACTTCTCCCCTTTTCTATCCTCCGAAAAGTTTCCATTGCAATAGAAACAAGCAGCATCAGCTGCGTGTGGTTTGTCTGTCCCAATGTCTTCTATGTCATCATCATCAGAAGAATTGTCCCTAAAACTTACGGATTCAGATTCTGAAGAAGAATTTCGAATGATTGCCTTCTTATTTGAAGCACTTTTTTCATTCAGATGGAGCCCACTACAGGATGATACTGCTATAATTTATACTGGAAAAAACTGGATAGACCTAAAAAAGAAAGCTGAAAATGATTTCGTTAAAATAGATAATTGGTTAAAGCAATATTTCCTGACGTTAAATATTACAAAGACGAAATATATACCTTTCGCCATAGATAAGCGTTTGTTGCCTCGGTGCACGCCTCTCACTATTGTTGTAGAGGATGGTACGTTCACTATTCCGTGCGCCTATGAGATCAAGTATCTTGGCGTTATGCTGGATTGTCACCTCAGATGGGACTCCCAAGTTAATAAATTGATAGCTAAGTTGAGATGTCTATTACCTAGATTTAGAAAACTTTCCCATGTTCTGGATGTGATATTTAACAGTGGTTTATAGAGCGCTTGTAGAGTCGCATCTGAGATATGGTATTGTTGCGTGGGGTGGCGCTTATAGCCACGTAATAAGGAAGTTGGAAGTACAACAAAAATGGCTCTTGAAAATCATACATGCTAAGGACATTAGATTTCCAACCGAACTGTTGTTTCAGCTGTCGAATGTGTTGGATGTGCGTCAGCTTTTTTGTGCTTCGGTGTTAAATTTTACAAAAAAATATATAAATAGAAGCATTATGATTGAACATAATTTGGGCACCCGGTACAGCAGGGGTTCATTATGTGTACCTAGATTCAGCAAGACTATATGTCAACGTAGTCACTTGTACATTGGCCCAAGCACGTATAATGAGATACCTTTGGAATTGAGAAATACAAATAACTTTAAAAAATTTAAAAGTAAAACAAAAAAATGGATAAAAGCAAGAAGTAGGTTTTATATACATGAATTACTAGAGCCAAAAAGTTGTTAACATGTCTTGTTTAATGTTATTGTGGATTGTCTGTTCGATCTTAGTTTATCTTGATTTAAAATTGGTTATCCAATCCAAATTTTTAATTATGCTCACCACAGGCCATGGTCTTTGTGAGTTGATTTAGAAATCATTTTATTTTTATTCGGGAAAACTATGTTATCTAGGACTAAATACTTTGTTTCTTTCTATAGTGTGAGTGTGTATCCATTGCCAAAAATTTTTCTTGAATAAAGATATTTATTATTATTATATATATATATATATATATATATATATATATATATATATATATATATATATATATATATATATATATATGTGTATATATATATATATATATATATATGTATATATATATATATATATATTTATATATATGTATATATATATATATATATGTATATATATATATATATATATATATATATATATATTTATATATATGTATATATATATATATATATATATATATATATATATATATATATATATATATATATATATATGAATTGATATTATCCCTATGTGAGTTCATATTTAATAAAAAATGAATGAAATAACGCTTTCATCACTTAATTTACAAATAAAACAGGCTCGTTTCTCATTAAAAATGTCTTTATCCATAGCGGCAAGAATTTCACGTATACTTCTCACACAAACTGCCGGAAGAAAAATGGTTGGATTCGAAACCCGGTGAACTGGCAGCGTCCGGTCAAGAAAGAATTTTTATTATTTTATGATTACAGAATTTCCAACATCTGGGTTAAACCTGGGATAGGAAGAAATAGGAATATATAGATACCTACCGAAAAGGGCAAAAATATTTATAATTTGGACTTTCATTGACATCTGTAGTATATTTTGTATTCTTTCTATGTCAGCTATCAGTTCAAATTTAATTATTTCGAGCGAAGTGTTTTGAATTAAATAAATTTCTTTCTTAATGTAATCCTGGAAATGCTAAGCATTGTTTGTGTTTTTAACGAAAAATATTTTTAACATCAAACACCTGTTTTTACAGCGCAGAGCTGTATTATATACATTATATTATTAGTATTCATTTCGACAACAATTTTACTTGAGAATAACAACTGTCGTATCTTTTTAATATATCTATACATGCAAAAAAATTCTACACAATATTATAATATACATACAAATTTGAAAAAAATTATATATATATATATATATATATATATATATATATATATATATATATATATATATATATATATATATATATATATATATATATATATATATATATATATATATATATATATATATATATATATATATATATATATATATATATATATATATATATATATATATATATATATATATATATATATATATATATATATATATATATATATATATATATATTATATATATATAATAAATATATATATATTATATATATATATATATATATATATATATATATATAATATATATATATATATATATATATATATATATATTAATAATTCAAATCAAAATACTTGGCTTACTGTTTCACAAATATATATTGAAAACTAATAAATTTTATTAGTTTTCAATATATATTTGTGAAACAGTAAGCCAAGTGTTTTGATTTGAATTATTGATATTTAATCATGTTTCACCAAGAGCTAAGCGAGGATTCAATCCCATTTATTAAATATATATAGAGGAGAAGTGCCAAATATGGAATACCATTTTCATTTTGGCTTGTAATTTATGTTCTGTTTTTAAAACATTTCTAATTTCTCTTCAAATATATACTTTGACATGTTATCTTAGAGGTTTTAGTATTAAAAATGAGAATATCTGTAAAACGGGTGCACAAAAAAATAATATTTGAAAAGGAAGAATTTTGTACCTAATGTGAAATATGTACCTAATATAGTGTATGCGATGGTCCCAATATGGAATAGGGTAAGATGTTTACAGGTAGGCAAATAATGCAGTTAAAAATGAAATAGCATATATTTTATGGCAACCTCATTTTATTTATAAACATAACATCAATTTATGAACATTCTTGATTTAATTAACAAAAAAAATATATATTTATTTCAATATTTGATCAAAATAAAGTTTACTGCTGAAAAATAAAATAGAGATTCTTTATTTTTTTCAGTATTAGAAATCGTACTACTGAATGATAACGAAATACATATTGGCAAAACGAACTAATTGTTTTTGCAAAACTCACAAATAAAAATATCCGTTTCACATCCCGAACAATCGATATGGCACCACTCTTTGCAAATAATGCATTCTATCCACTTCTCCCCTTTTCTATCCTCCGAAAAGTTTCCATTGCAATAGAAACAAGCAGCATCAGCTGCGTGTGGTTTGTCTGTCCCAATGTCTTCTATGTCATCATCATCAGAAGAATTGTCCCTAAAACTTACGGATTCAGATTCTGAAGAAGAATTTCGAATGATTGCCTTCTTATTTGAAGCACTTTTTTCATTGAGATGGAGCCCACTACAGGATGGCCTATTTAGATCTACTGGCGATTTCACTAACACTTTACGCTTCACTGTTGTGGTTTTTTTCGAAGATGATGAAGATAATGATGTTTCTAACTCATCTTTAAACGGTGATGAGGTTATAATATTTGCTTTTCCAGGAGGCCTTCCTCTTTGAGACCCTTTCTTTTTCTGAAACGTTGGTACCGGTGAAATGTTTTCGGGTCCAATAAAATCGCTTGTTGCTAGGCTATTATCGGCTATTATTCCAATTGGAGCGACTTCTTCTACCTCAATATTTTCTTGTTCTGCAGCAAGGAAATCGCTTTTTGTGAAGACATGACGATTTGGAGGAAATATTCCTGTTTTTCTGAAACCGTTAACGGCGATAACCCCTGTTTGCACCTTTAGATATGCCTTTCCAAATAGTTCAGCAATATCAAAGTGTGTGACTGCTCTTTGATTAGATCTCAGAAATAATCTCAGCTCCTCACTATAATGGGCTTTCAGAGGTCCCATTAGCGTTTTATCTAATGGTTGCATGTGGTGTGTAGAATGAGGGGGCAAGCACACCATTTGAACAAAGTTTTGCCTCGCTAAATTTATCATCTCTAAATTTCGACAATGTGTATGGTGTCCGTCTAACACTAGCAACACAGGGTCGTTTTGTGATGGTTTCACCTTTTCAATGAAATGTTGGAACCACTGAGTGAAAATGTGGGTTTGAATCCACCCACTCGGGTGGCAAACAATTTTCGAGCCAGGAGGAGCACCCTTTTCCAATAAAACATTGGATTTTTTCCGAGGAAAAATTAGGAATGGTGAAACAAAACTTCCTCCTGCACTCATACACAAGACTGCTGTAACTAAAGAACCTCTTTCTGCGGATGTCAAGGCTCCTACCTGCTTCGTGCCCCTTAGTGCAATAACGTGTTGGACTTTGGACTGAACAATAGATAAACAGTCTCACCCACGTTGAATACTCTATCAGCTGGATATTCGTATTTTTCAAATTCTGCCTCCAAAATTATTGAAGCCTCTAGCTCTATGAATAGATGTTCCAGTCGGCTTTCTGACAGAAATTTTGTTCTTGTGTCGCTTCAGGAACAAATCCAACCATTTTCTTCCAGCGCTTTCATGATTTTTGGAAAACGGGTTTGACAATTTATTCAAGGTAACTAGCTGGTAAGCCATTCTTTCAACATCACTTCGTGTTAAACCATAAAAATTTTTTTCCATCAGAAGCAGATACTCTATCAATTGACCTTCTAACTGTGGTGGCAAAACTGCGGATCTTCCTAATTTTGTTTCAACAGCATCGGGTGGTGCTGTATCTTTCTTTGTTGATAGACGGAATAATGTAGTGCGAGGAACATTAAATGTATTTGCTGCTTTTTTGTATACCCCCGTTGCTTGACTTCGCACTGCTTCGATTGCACGAACCATATCAGGTTTACTCCATTTTTTACGACCCATGATATTTTGCCTTGAAAAAAAGTTCATTATTAAATTGTGGAGTATTTCAGTACCAATTTTTTGTATATTTCTTTATTAAGTTCCTCAAAAAAAGGGTGTGTCCTAATATGGAATATTCCATAATAGAAACAGCGTACTATTCCATATAAGGTACCTGGCCATTTTTTTTTTCCTAGACCAAACTCACGTGTTTACAATAAGCTAACCTTAGATTTCTACATCAGAAACTTGAGCTCAAGTTATATAAAAATACAAAATACAATCGGGCATTCCTGTGTTTATTCTAACTAGGTGTAACAAAATTTCAAATACATACCTTAAAAAACTTACGATGTCGCCTTAAAACAAATTGCACTACAAAAAAACAACGCTTAGATTGGACGGTTTATGAACGACTGCTAGATGTCATATCTAAATGTAAGTACGTATCCGTGATCTTGTTCTAGGGTTGTCACTCTTGGTTCGTTCCATTTCAGGGTATTCCATATAAGGAACATATTCCATATATGGCGCATTTCCTAAATATATATATATATATATATATATATATATATATATATATATATATATATAAATATATAATAACTGAGATTGAATTCTCGCACATCACTTGGTGAAACATCATAAAGAATAAAGTATAAACTTTAAAAGAAAATAAACTTGGCTTATGTTTCACTATATGAAACTATTTAGATACTGTATTTAGCAGTAACGAAAAGTCGATGTTTCGAGTTATGAACTCATTATTTTAAAGTTTATACTTTATTATATGTATATATATATATATATATATATATATATATATATATATATATATATATAAGATTAATTGTGCACGTTAGCGACATAATATGGGTATGACTGTGATATATTCCTGCTTTATAATTCAAAATACACCTAAAATTGCCGGTATTGCAGTGGGGTCTTTAATACATTTAAACTATAAAAATGTAACAATTTTGCCAATATCTGACGTTAGCGACATGCCATAGGTATGGCAATGATATATTCGTGTTTTATACTTCAAAATACACGTACAAACGCTGGTATGGCAGTGGGGCCTTTGATACACTTAACCTATAAAAATGTGACATCTTTTTAAGCCAATATCTGACGTTGGTGACATCGCATGGGTATGGCGCTTTCAGAACTTTGTTCAGGAAAACAAAATGAACAAATCAGACACGTTTTCATTGTATTATACATGTTCATTGCTGAAAATGACAGGTTTGCCCCAGTATGGCGGCCACTTGGCGACGCCTCAGAGGTATGGCGTTTTGAGATCTTCGTTCTACAGTTAATTGTTAACAAAGATCACGAAACAACAGCGTGGGGCCTATGATCCATTTTCACAGTGAAAAAATTACACGTTTCGGTAAGTATGGCGGACCTTAAGTGACGCCATATTGGTATGGCATATTGAGTGTGCGGACTTTGGCGACTTGCTTGACCACATATTACAAGAATCAAAGTGGGGCCTATGATCCCACGGATATAGACAACACGTTTGAAAATTCACCCCTCGTAAGAGCTACACTTTAGTGGTGTTATACCGAGAATTCAAAGTTGGGAATAACATTGTCTATCAGCCCCCAAAGCCTCGTCGTGGGGCCTATGATACATGCAAAAACCCTCTCGGCTCCCGGTCTAATAGGATAAACAGATCCATCAGATCTTCTAGATTTTTAACTAGAGTTACCAACAAGTTTTTCAACAAACTTGAGGAGTATATTGAAGCAAATCTGAGCTAACATGAAGAAGAAAAAATTTCGCCCAGTATACAAAACATTTTAAATTCAGTTTTATGCTTATTTATATTCAATTTATTATGCTCGAGCCATTGATTATACCTAATTGTGAAGATCATCATTGATTATTATTTCTAGATAAATTTAGTTTTTTGAAAATACTTTGTACATGTACCCCTTTTTGAACCTGATGATGATGCAGTGTAACGAAACGCGTCATAATTAATTAATTAAATAAGCAAAAATTCGATATATTTTTCGTTTATTACGATGTTACCTATATTTTATTCAAGAATATTTCTTTCTACCAAAATAGAAAGATTTTACTAAAAAAATTATTTCAACTGTTTATGCATTTCGATTTGCTAAAAATTAAATTTTTTATTGTTATTTTGGAAAGAATTACCGTATACGTTATAAATTATATAGGCAGCTCTGTTGGAAAAATATTCGACCATGTCAGATTATTCAATAATTTTTATACGCTCTCGTGTAACTAGGTCATTTTTCGGGAAAAGCAGTGTATATTTCTTTCAAATCTCCATCATATTCCGATCATTAGACATATTCCTCATTATAATCCATCTGCGATGATGGATTGGAAATAAAAAAGACTTAATTTAGCGAAAACTTCGTCGTCGTGAATGTACACTACAAGGTATTGTTATTTGAAATGATAACAGAAAAGTAACAACATTAACAAATCATTGCAACATCATTTTATCCTCTTTATGAGGTATAGGATAAAAATATTCATTAGATCTTCTAGATTCTAGGACTGAAGTTATGAATAAGTTTTTCGAAAAACTCGAAAAATATATGAAAGCAATTCTACGCTGGTCTAATGAAGGCAAAAAGTTTTCTTTGAAATTAGATCCTAATTGGAGATTTTCTTGTTTGAATTGATTGGGCCGATACATCGTGTAAATTAATAAACATATTAAAATAATGGTTAATAATAACAATTTACACATTTATTTGAAGAAATAACGCATGATGCACGTTTCGGTGGAACTTCACCTTCTTCAGATGCTAATGGCAAACTAACTATTTTCTCTGTTATATCGAAAACAAGAAATGAAGAGATGACAAATTGCGTAGAAGGGGTAAATAGAGAGATGGTTACAAATAATTATTAGAATAGGAAAAACCAATTCTGAACTGCTAGTCAGGTAGTTCGGTAATTTTGAAAAGATTGAGAAGGGGGCTAGAAGTGTGATCGATTTGGCTATTCAATAGGAGACCGGAATGCTTGTATTTATTTATCTGTAATGATTCTAAAAAATTAAGTTTAATTCCCTCAATTTCAGCATGTCAAATATCTCTGAAACGGCTGGGTTTATGCATAAGGTATTCTTCACATTTTCGACTCAGAATTTTATGCTCTTTTCGAAAACCGTAAAATATAAGGGTATTCTATTCGAAATAAGCAATTTGGTATCGACTTCCGGTATAAGCGGAAGTGCCAGCTGCTTGTAATTATTTTGGTTGGATTGGCCACACTGACATTAGTAATCATCTAAATTTTCAAAATTTTGTGATCTGTACTTTGTTCTATATCGATCGATTCCGTTCTCGGTGCGACATCCATACATATATAATATATATATATATATATATATATATATATATATATATATATATATATATATATATATATATATATATATATATATATATATATACCTACCTATATATATAAAAAAATTTTTTAAATCACTACTTATAAGGAACTAATTTTTTAGTCTTGCTTTGCCGTAAATTCTTTGATTTTTTGTTTGAATTATTTTCATTGAAAATCATAGTTTTATTATCCAGAGCAAGATAAACTTATACAGTATTTATTTTTCAATAAGCAAATATTTACGCTTTCCTTAGTATGTCATGATTTGGATAACATCAAACATTCTATTTTTTTGTCGAGTATTTCAAACTTTTCTGTATTAAATACCATGAAATTAATTCAAAAAATTCTTGTTCAAATCAAGGACATTGTCGTTAATTATCGATTCGTCATGGATAATTAAGATAGGAAACCTCATAATGAAATTCAAATACTATCTCAAAACAAAATGTCATATTATCTGTCTAGATTCCAATCATAAATAATAACATGAATTAAAATTGACAGAATAAGAGTGGCATGGAATCAGTTGAATGAAGTTATCGATTTTCTCATTTAATTATCCTCCAAACCAAAAAAAAATAAAAATTTTTCTTGAATCGTATTTCACATATATTTTATATAACATCATAGCGAAGGTTTAAATAATGATACCACTTGTGGTCCTAACTACTGAAATTTTGTGCATCACTGACTTTTTGAACAGAGCCATCGTTGGACTCAATTACGTGGCTGTTGTTAATTACGAAGTAGAGTTGAACGTTTCAACAATTCGATTCGATCTGAAGGATTGGCAGAACTTGGTGAAATTTCCCCATATTCAACCTATTCCCAAATTATATATTATCAATGTTGATGTGATAAGTTTGGAGCAGTTTTTGAACTTCAGAATTGAACAAAGCTTTGACGACAACACTAATTATATAATAATCGGAGGACAATCCACTGCGAAAGATCAATTCAAGCAATCTTCTCACATTCTTCCAAATATGATACACCTAAATACTAATAATGGTGATGTATCTTTGCTTACGCCAATTCGAAATAATACAATAACCAAAATTCTTGTTGAGAAATTAGGAAATTGTTCTGAAAAGAATCTCAATTTCACAGAAATACTTGAAAATGAAGTCATGGGATACAATAAAGGATCAACCGTTTCAGCATGTTACTTCATGCTTGCTCCGTATGGAATATTTGAAAATAACAGATCAGAAGGTATTTGCGTAGAAATTACTTCAATGGCATTTGAAATGCTGAATATTTCTACCAATTTCATAGGATATCTATTTCCGAAAGAGAATTTAAAGGCATTCTATAATTATGTTTTTTCCAATGATATTTGTTCAGTTCATATAAATGCAGAACCTTCGGAGTATTTCGAATTTACAAACGCTTACATATTCGATCATCTCATATGGACTGTTCCAACACCAAGAGAGATTTCAAAATGGAGATACCCATTAGATGTTTTTTCTGCCAAAGTCTGGTTCGCCTGGCTTTTTTCCTCTCTTGCTTTATCGCTCGCATGGTACGTTACGCAACGTACCATAACCTCAAAAGGACGAATGAAAAATTTACGAATAGGATTAAAAATGATTTTCAAATTATTCTTGCAACAATCACAGTTCTTTCGAATATCCACTGCTTCTCAGAGAATTGTTGTAGCTACAATAATCATTGCAACGTCTTTAATCAATCTTTTTTACAACAGTAAATTTGCCTATTTACTGAGTAGATTAAACTACGAGGACTCAATTGAATCATTCGATGACGTAATGGACAGAAAATTGTATGTGAAAATCCCAAATGAAGTAAAGAGTTACTATGTGGATGAACCGAAAATATTAAACTATTTTGAAATATTTCAAAGAGAAATGCAATATTCTCTGAATAAAACAGCATATTCTAGAGACTCCGTAAGTAGTTACTTGCATGAAGCATTTCTGTATAAAGTAAAATACATCTTAGATGAAAATAAGAGGCCCATGTTGAAAGAAATAAATCCCCCTATTAAAGACGTTCAAGTAACTGCACTTTTTCAAAAAGGTAATGTTCTAACGAAATATTTAAATGAGAAATTCGTCCATCTTACACAGCACGGTTTCGTAGATTACATTTTGTCGAAATATCGTACCATTGCTTCGAAAGAAGCAATTGTGAAAAAGAAAAAGCTGACTATTCGCAGCATACGATTTCCACTTTATGCTTGGATTATTGGAATAACTTTCAGTTTGATAACTTTTTTATATGAATTGCGAATATTTAATAAGTGTTCGACTATCATAAGAAACTTCAAGAAATAATTTTTCTTATTGTTAAAACCTTTTTTCCCAATACGCTTAACACTTTTCAAAAAACTTGCACTGGTAATCTTAAACAGCATGCTGCATGCCGCTGGAATTTAAGATGTTTGATTTGTTGAAACTATCTTACATAAGATTATCTGTATTGTGTGTTTAAGTTAAAATAATCAATTCGGTAATATTTTGGCTCAGTTGGAAAGCGTTTTCGGGTTAAGGCCCATCATTTATGGAATCGTCATAATTTGAGTATACCGAATAGTTGTGAAATTATCTTGTACTAGAAATATCGTCAATTCCTGGAGAATTATTGAAGTGAAGAAATGCTGGGACAGAAACATAGTTCAAGAGGAAACACCACCCTGCTACATTGTGTCAAACTGAAAATTTTATTTTGAGCCCAGAATAACTGTAGTTAATTAGCACGATCTCTTGATTGCCTTGTGAAACTTACTATTTCCATATAAGATGCCCCTCTTTTTTCACTTAAATAAGACCTTTATGAATTTTTGCACCATTTGTCATCAAGTATTTGTAGTTATTCTGGATTATTTCTGATCAATATATTGTTAACACTATGGCTTTCAGTTTAGTCCCTTGTCTGTTCAGATATATATATTATATATATATATATATATATATATATATATATATATATATACTATATATTAACATATATATATACCCTATATATATATATATATATATATATATATATATACAGAGCTCAGATTTTGAAGGGAATTATGGTGATAACCGAAACGGTAAGAGGTAAGTAGGTAGTTTGAATGTGGATAAGTTGCGCATTTATATGTCCAACAATTTGGCGATAGAATTTTTAGCACGTTTTCACTTTGAAAATCTGCTTATTAGAATGGGTGCGATTAGCAAAGTTCGACCTAGGACCACGATAGTTTTTCGTTTCATGACTTTTTATGATGCTTGGCACAAAAAACTCAATTTCAGATCTATATATATATATATATATATATATATATATATATATATATATATATATATATATATAAAATATATATATATATATATATATATATATATATATATATATATATATATATATATATATATATATATATATATATATATATATATATATATTTATTTGAATGGTTGTTGCCTGTGAACTATTTTTAGCTTTTTGATAATTATTAATAACAACAGGCTTGGTGAATCTCAAAAAATTCGATTTTATTAAAAAGTTAACGTTTCGCCACTACATTCGTGGCTTTTTCAAAACTTTTGAAATATTGAAATTTCAATGACATGAGTGGCGTAGATAGGGGGGATCAAGGGGATCAATCCCCCCCCCCCCATGAGCCTACAAAAATTATAGTAGAATTGAATAAAAGTCTCGTATCTACGTATTAAAGTATACATGAAATTCACTAAGCACTAGCACCTCTTTTGATATTATGTAGGTGCAATTATATAAAAATCATCTAAATATGTTTTAGTGACGGCTCTGCAATTGAGTATTGTATAATTTCCGCGCTTCGAACACACCGACCAATCAGGAGCCACGAAATGGTCGCTCGCTATTATGGACAGATTGAGCACATGTAAAGTAAATATCTACTCATAATTTCAACATAAATCTGAATTTTTTTATTCCTTCATTTTCATATTTATTATAGTTGAATAATGTTCATTGTTGAAGTGTCCTTAATGCTCGTGACTTGTCCAAATCAAATAACCCGTTTACGACCGTATTTTACCTCTCTGAGAAAATATTGATCCTACAGTTCCGGGAGTTGAGTCTTTCTTTTGGGAAATTTCCTCTTCTTTTCGAATCTTTCTTCAGATTCCAAAAATGTCAATTAATTTTTGACATATTGTCAAAAAACCAAACCCCCTTTTTTCAGGATATTGTTTATAACTTTCACAAATTTCGCGAGAGAATTTTTATGTTTCTCAAAAAACATCTACATGCCACTTCGAATTGAGTGGCACCTTGCTCATATTTTTCCGAGACTGCTGAAAAAAGTTGAACAAAAAACACCTGTTGTGTGTCTAATTGTATTAGAAAGATTTGCGGTATTTTTCAAGCATGGTTTATACGAAATTGACAAAGCAGCTGATAAATTCATCAAAACTGACGAGCTTTATCAAAAATTTCTTACTTCCACACCTGAAGTTCTCGTTAGTTGAAAGTGTGGAAGAAATATTTAATTCGCAGAGTCGATGTTAAGCCTAAAAATTCAATAAGAGAGCTGGATGATTGCCTAGAATTTTTTTTTTCGAATATCATGTTGCTCATAATATTAGCTAGGCTGCCGGTCTCGACGTTTGAAGCGAATAAAAACGATTCAAAGGAGCACGATAAAAGAAATGGACTTGTAATGACCCTTCTGAATATATAAAATTCATTGCAAATTAAAAACTCATGTTTGTCCAATTTTTTGTTATTCAAAGGTTTGGCTGCTCTGGCAATTCATCGTGACAATGGAATCACAGCTGACGAAGTCATAAATGGATTGCCAAAAAACGCCGAAAACTAGATTTTCTGCTCTGATTTTCCCAAGAATATTTTCAATGATGTAAATATTTCAATTAAATATAATTAAATTTTTCACTGATTTTTAATAAATTTTTTCCAATTCAAATAATTTGATTTTTTTGCAATTTAATTTAACTTTTCTACTTATTTTGTACTACCTACATGAAAGATTATTTTTATCAAGAAAACTAGAACGTTAGATGAAAAACTTATGAAATTTTGCAGTAAGTCATATCCCCCCCCCCATCGCAAAAGCTATCTACGCCACTGATATATATATATATATATATATATATATATTACACGATAAAGGGCGCAATAGGGTTGAAAGTTTGTAAATAGGTAGTTTCGTATAATATCTTGGATGGGATTGTTTTTGATTCCAATTGGTTTGGGGGTTGACTCCCTTAAGGGGAGGGGGATAACTCTTGTTTACAGGATAAAGGGCGCGCAATAGGGTTGAAAGTTTGTAAGTAGGTAGTATGGTATGATATCTTGGATGGGATTGATTTTGGTTCGAATTGGTTGAGGGGTTGAACCCCTAGGGGGGAAATACATCTTGTTTACACTATAAAGGACGCAATTTTGAAGAAATAGGGTTTAAGGTTTGTAAATAAGTAGTTTCATATAATATCTTAGATGGGATTCATTTTGGATCGAATTGGTTTGAGGGGTTGGCCCCTTAGGGGGGAAATAAATCTTGTTTTCACGACAGAAGGCGCAATTTTGTAGCAATAGGGTTGAAAGTTTGTATCTAGGTACTTTCGTATGAAATCTTGGATGATGTTCGGTTTGACCCCTTGGGGGAATAAATGAATCTTATTTACACGATAAAGGCCTAATTTTGGAGAAATAGGATTGAAAGTTTGTGAGTAGGTAGTTTCTTCTGATATATTGAATGGAATTGGTTTTGGTGCGAATTGGTTGGGGGTTGAACCCCCAGGCGAGGAAATAAATCTTGTTTACATGATAGAATGCGCAATTTTGGGATCATTAGGGCTGAAACTTTGTAGGTAGGTAGTTTCGTACGATACCTTGAATGGTATTCATTTCTATAATAAATTGGTTGGGGGAGGAGGAAATAAACCTTGTTCACGCGATAAAGGGTGCAATTTTGTAGCAATAGGGTTGAAAGTTTGTGAGTACGTAGTTTCTTATGATATTCTGGATGCGATTGGTAATGGGACGAATTGGTTGGGGGGTTGACCCCGCGGGGAGGAAGTAAGTATTGTTTACACATTAGAGGGCAATTTTTTTTTGGATTTGGTATAAAAATCATGAATGAATGAATAGATTTTTCAAACTAGATACGTTATGAAAACCTGCTTTTCTGATGCAGCTCGCTGCGATAGAGTTTTTTCTTTAAATTCGCTTTTCAGATTTTCCAACGAAAATAAAATTTCAATTCGTCCTTTTATTTTTTATTAATTTTGTTGAAGAAGTATTCAAGAAACTTCATCTTGGACCAACTTTTTTCGCTCTACAAAATGCTGTTTCAAGATTTCAAATCCGTTATTTCGGCTCTTATCAGCCATCATCAACTTCAATTTTTCTTATGGCGGAAAATTTTAATTTTGGCCTACAGCAGCCTAAACGGCAATCACTCCTATGATGCACCAATCACTGTTTCAACGCGATGTCTGTCAAACACAATAGCCTCGATATTCACGACAAGTAATGTGGTGAGGTACATTTAAGTCTGTATAAATAAATATGAATTGTTTCTTGAAGTGTCCTACATCTGAGTCAGACCTGTAACTTTATAGACTGAGCACTTTTTTGTGTCCATCTGTCATAATCTGTTTTGCGTTTTGGTTCATTTCATTTGTTCTAGTCAGCTGAACGTGTTAATTTTCAAGCTGGCTATTACTGTGTATATGATTTCATTTTCCATTATTAAGTAAGACTTTTATCTTGTGTTTATCTTGTATTATTATAGTTTCTCCTGAAGAAGTCACCAAGAAGTGTTGAAATATAGAGAATATAATCAAATAAGTTACTTTGTCACATACCAAATTTCGATATTTTACTTTGTTAGTACTAGTTAGTACTAGTTTACAAGTGTTAAATGTATAATAATGTAGTTATACCAATCGATTGATTTGTGATACTGTGTGCTTCATAAGAAACAGCATCATATATATATATATATATATATATATATATATATATAGTATATATATATATATATATATATATATATATATATATATATATATATATATGTCACCGGAAAATAATAAGATCCGCAAGTTTATAAATTTCCTAGGAAATTTATAAACCTTCGTAGGATTCTAAACGAGTGATAAATATATTATTTTACGCTCGCATTTTCGCAAATTTATCATTTTACGACAACTCGTAGTAAATTTATAAACTAATGGATATCCATTAGTTATTAGGAAATTTATATACTTTCGGATCTTATTATTTTCCGGTTAAATATATATTTAAATATATATATTTATATATATATATATATATATATATATATATATATATATATATATATATATATATATATATATATATATATATATATATGTCACCGGAAAATAATAAGATCCGCAAGTTTATAAATTTCCTAGGAAATTTATAAACCTTCGTAGGATTCTAAACGAGTGATAAATATAATATTTTACGCTCACATTTTCGCAAATTTATCATTTTACGACAACTCGTAGTAAATTTATAAACTAATGGATATCCATTCGAAATATTCTAAACGGTTCGACCAAACGCAGAAGAGCTTTTAATTTTACGCTTCTTTAAAATACGGAAAATAACACACTGCTCTCTGATTGGTCGATGTTGACAGTCTATCAATTTAATGACATTTTCTATTTTTTCTTCAGTCCATTCCGACTTCTTACTATTCTAGTCATGGCCACTATAAAACTTTAGTAGCTCTGTGGTTAATTTCACTTCGTCAACAAATTTTCTGGCATTTACCATACCATCTTCACCATTTTGGCTGTCCGCAGCTTCCAGGTCGATCATTATTGTTCTAGTTTATTAACTTTAGCAAAATAAAACTATTTTCACATTTCCAACGCAGTTACAACATTACCTAAAAACAAACGAGCAACCGATTTGTTTATGTTCCGTGGCGAACAATTGCGCTGGAGATCGAACACGTGAATTATTCAACCAATCAGAGCGCACATGGCGTTTGGCTATTGCTTACTTATTATTTTACGCGTGAGTTCGGTAAGTTTATCAATTTGCGAAAATGTGGGCGTAAAATAATACAATTTATCTCTCGTTTAGAATCCTACGAAGGTTTATCAATTTCCTAGGAAATTTATAAACTTGCGGTTCTTGTTATTTTCCGGTGACATATATATATATATATATATATATATATATATATATATATATATATATATATATATATATATTCAATTTATAATTCTTGGGGGTAGGTCACTTATAATGTTGAAGAGTGTTTTTCTCTAGGTTTCAATAATGAGAAACTTCTTAACGCGTTTCGGCGATTAGCATTTTTCAATTCAAAATTTGTTATCTAGAATACAAACAAATGGTTTCACAAATACATCAAATATTAAAAACAATTGTAACTTACGTATAAACTTAAGTGAAAATTCATTATGGATTGACTATAGCAACGAAACATTTAACGTTATTATAATTCACTGGTTTAACTGTGAGTGGCAGAGTATGCAATAAGATCGCATATGGATAGACAGTTTTTATATATTATTTGTTTTTACAGGATGAAGGGTATGAAACATCTGACTTTCCGGTCAAAGTCTTCCAACAAAAATAGTAAACAATTTCATAATCTCCGCAAACATTATCTATTATATTTCCAAAATGAAAATCAATTTCCAAACAAGGGTTGAAAAAACATAAACAAAAACAAGGGAAGTAGAATTGTGATTTTATCATTGAAAAAGCTTTCGATAAGTGTGAATAAAGCCATCTAATTGTGTTCTTGAGTTAATTGAATTTTTGTCCAAATTTATTTTCTAAGAAGGTTCTTTGTGTGTTATTTTCCTCAACAGCAAGGATTTTAGTGTTGTCAAAATCGAACGAGTGTAACTCATCTAATGCGTGTTTTGATAGAGCGGTGCATTTTTACCCCGAGGCGAAGCTAAAGGGGTTATAGTCTCACGACAAGAAGTTGGTAACTGGCCCGATTTTTAAAATTCCAACGGATATCGATAAAACACATATGATTTCATTAGGGAATTTGAATTACCACTTTTTCCTAACGAAGAATAAAAAAATATAGCGTTTTTACCCCGAGGTGAAGCTAAATTCTCACTACAAAAAGTTGGGATCTGGTCCGATTTTAAAAATTCCAACGGATATCGATAAAATACATATGATTTCATCAGAGAAGTTTTATTCCCAATTCCCAACGAAGAATAAAAAATTATAGCGTTTTTTTAGATATTCATTACGACATGCGCATGCGCCAAGGTCGATATGTACGAAGTCCTACAAAACATGCGCCGAAGTGCTCTGTGTGCCACGGTAACCAAGCGACGTTGATAGCTTAAGCTTGATTCTGCGTCTGTGTCTGCTTCTCATCCATAGAGATATTAGACCGTGAGCTAGCGCACATGAATTTGGAGTCATAGATAAATGTCTGGCATTTAGAGGTATGAAAAGTGTGATTCAGTTGATGAAAATAAGGCTGGTTTGAAGGGCCGACCCGTGTTCGAAAATTCGGAAAATTAATTTCCTCTTGCCTAAATAAATTAATGTTTCACTGATCTCAAAGTGTCTGGCATTTGATACAGAAATAGACATCAATAAGTAACTCCCAATTTTCAAATGCCAGACGGTTTCAAATAGTCGAAAGGTTGATTCATAGGGGTGAAGTTGCAGAACGAAAAACAAAAATTCATCGTTTTCTTTTTGTCTGGCAATCGAAACAATCAAAAATTATCGTCATGAAAATGATGAAAAAAAATTGCCAGACGGTTTCCAGTGTTCGAAGTCGAGTTTCTCAGTGGAAAATTATGTGAAAATTTTTTACATTTTTCAATGATCTTAATGTACAAAATAAGAGAGCCATTGTGTTTGCGGTATCATAAAATGTTATTAATTTTCAAATTGGCCGGTTCGAAAATATATAAATCTATAAAAAAGTTGTTAAATAATTCATGAAAATTTCATTGATTTATTTTTGTCTGGCATTCTGTATTTGAATTAGAAATAAGCCTAAAAACACAATTTATAAATGCCAGACAAGTTGAGCTGTTCGAAAACGTATAAATAATTAATTAAATAATTAATAATAAAAATTAATGAAAACATGTTTTTTTTCTTATTCAAACGATTCAGTTTTGTCTGGCATTTTGCATTTCGATTGAAAATATATTTTTATACCTTAGATTGAAATGCCAGACTAATTGGGTTGTTCGAAAATTAATAAAAAATTGAATTAAATATTGGTAAAAAAAAGTAATGAAAAATTTCAGTATTTTTTTTGTTCAATCTAATTTCTCTTTTCTTTTCGACTTTTTCCTTATATAATGAGCTATTGCTACTCGAGATACTATTTTTGTCCTTAAGTTTCCCGAATTTGATGCTGTCAACGGAAGTAATTTGCCAATGAAATCTGAGAATTAAGAAAAATCTCTTTAAATTTAAAAAATTCACATTTTAAATCATATTCGAGTTAAGAAATATAATGGCAGGCGAATATTTTTCGAAACATTTTAAATAACTAAAATGTGCTTTTTAAAATTAACAAATAATTGAAAATACACTCACAACTTAAATTGAAATTGTCATTTCACTATTATCTTTTTATTTATATTTGTTGTTTTTTATTTCAGGCTTTTATTTTTCCTCCCATATTCTGACTACCTTGCACTTGCACATTATATTCATTGCTTATTATACCCCTACACGTTTTTGTTTAAATTTTTTGAACGAAGAACACAATATTCAAAAATCATAAAATTATGTAATTTCATCATTTATTCTTGAAACAGGTCAAATAAATGAAAATGAATAACAGTGTAATGGAGTGTTCCCAGAATTTCATGATAACTAAATTTTGTTTCTTCGATATTTTGGTCTGGGAATAAGATATCGAGATACGGTTTTCACTATCCTTTTTTGGTGTCATAATAGTACATTTTTGTGGAAAAAAGTCAGGTCATTGCATTTAATTTTTCAGAGAAATTGGAAATTTTCTGTTAGTATATCAAAAAACGCGCTCTAGAGGTATCACTAAAAACTTGACATATCAGGGATATGATAAGTTTGAGAAAACAATAAATGTTTGTCCCAACGAGACCAACTTTGTTAAAATCCGTTCAGTCATTCAGAAGCTGTTTATTTAAAAAAGCATCGATTCACTCCCCACCACTTCATTTCAATAGATACGTCAAAAAGACTTCGAACGAAAATTACTCGAATGAAGCTCAACTTGAAAACGCATATATTTTCGTAATACGTTTACGAGGAGTATTTCAGAGATAAATCACTTTAAAAGTTTTAGATGGCGGTTACGCCCCCTGGTGGCCATTTTGGAAACCTGAAAATATTTTCTAGGATTTTCTGTTGGCCACTTTCGTTAAAATATTTTTTACCGCAAGTCTCTACGACGAATAGTTTACAAGATATAGCACTTTGCATTCTTATCTGGCCACCCGGTACATTTCCCGAGTACTAACAGCTTATAATATAGGGGAAAAGGCGAAAATAAATGAGAAATTAGATTTTTTCAAAACTTTTTTTATTCATTTATATACTTTCGAACAGCCCAACTTATCTGACATTTTTAATTTAAGTTTGAAAGTTTATTTTTCTTTGAGAAACAAGTCGCCAGACGAAAAAACACTGAAATTTTCAAAATTTTGTTACAATTATTTAATTTGTTTTTTTTTAAATTTCGAACAACCCAACCAGGCTGGCATTTCAAGCAAGGTAAAAATATACTACTCCATAAAAAATTGTAAATGACGGACATAAATAAATGGTGTGAATTAGACGAAAAAAGGAAATTTTTCATTATGTTTTGCTATCTTTTCAATTAATTTATACATTTTCGAACAGCTCAACTTGTCTGGCATTTGTATATTGTGTTTGTAGTTGTATTTCTAATTGAAATACAAATTGCCAGACAAAAATAAATCAATGAAATTTCAATTTTTTTTTTACGAATTTTCTTTCGTCTGGCACCATTTTTCCATTTGCCAATTTGTCTGGCAAATTTTTTGTGACGGGAAATGTGTGTATCAACTTTAAGTATTCAAAATACCAGACAAATAGTGATCACTGAAAAATGTAAAAAATGTTCACATAATTTTCCACAGAAAAACTCGACTCCGAACACTGGAAACCGCCTGGCAATTTTTTTTCGTCATTTTCATGACGATAATTTTCATTGTTTCGATTGGCAGACGAAAAGAAAACGATGAATTTTTGTTTTTCGTTCTGCAACTTCACCCCTATGAATCACCCTTTCGACTATTTTAAACCGTCTGGCATTTGAAAATTGGGAGTTACTTATTGATGTCTATTTCTGTATCAAATGCCGGACACTTTGAGATCAGTGAAAAATTAATTTATTTATGCAAAAGGAAATTAATTTTTCAAATTTTCGAACACGGGTCGGCCCTTCAAACCAGCCTTTTTTTCATCAACTGAATCACACTTTTCATAACTCTAAATGCCAGACATTTATCGATGACTCCAAATTCATGTGCTCACGGTCTATATCTTATCAATTTGATTCATAATTTGCAGCAAAATGAGCCGGGATAGGATATTCAAATTCGACAGTCAAACAATGAATTTTTTTGCTAAATTTTCACGGATTTTATTCGTAATATCGACTTATACATTTATCGCAATTTTCATTCATTTCATTCGTAAAATCGACTTTCATTGTTATTTAATTTATATAATAGGTACATTCAAAAAATATTGACGACATGCACATGCGCCGAGGGGTTTTATCATTCCTAGTGCTACGCAGTAGGGTGTCCTTCATTTTTATTGTTGATTACCGAATATCTATGTTCATATAATCTTTTGCGTAAGTATTGTTTTGAGTTACCAATGTAAGTTCCATTGCAATCTTTGCAATTAATTTTGTAAATTGTATGTGATTTGTTTTTAAATTCGGTGTTAGGTTTGAGTTTGGTGAATTTTTTTTGATGTTATTAGGTTTGTGCCCTACTTTGATATCATAGTTTCTAAGGCAGTTATCAATTTTTTTCGAAAGAATTGGAATGTATTCAAGTCCGATATAATTTTTTTATTTTTTCTAAATTATTTTTTCGGAAATCTGGTTGAGAAAGTTTGATGGCTCTGTCAACAAGGCAGTTGATTAGGTACACTCTTCTTGTATTTTTCTGGTACACATGATTCGAAATTTAGGTATTTTTCTGACCAAACATTTTTGTTATACCAGTTGGTTTTAATTTTACCGTTTTTGTCATGTAGAATTGTAATATCGAGAAAATTAATTGATTTTTTATCTTCAATCTCTACAGTGGATTGCAGTCTGTCACTAAATGATTTGAACATTGTCAAAATTTCATCAACTTTATTTTTGGGAATTGCGGTTAAAGAATCGTCAATATATCTTTTGAAAAATGTAGGTTTAAATTGTAATTTATTTAATATGTTCTGTTCGAGTTCTTCCATGACAAGATTTGCAATCGTAGTAGAAATTGGGGAGCCCATTGGAGTTCCGAAAATTTGAGAATAAAATTGTTGATTATAATAGAAATATGCTGATTTTAGACAAAACTTTGTGGCCTTTATAAATTCTGATTTTGGTAAGGTTGTGAATGGTTTCAAATCTTCCCATCTTTTTTCCAAAATTTCTAGAGCAAGATTTATGGGAACGTTTGTAAACAAAGAGATGACGTCGAGTGAAATGAGGACGAAGTTTTTAGGAATGGTTTGTTTAGTCATAAATTCATGAAAATCCCATGAGTCTTTTATAAAATGTTGTGATTTATTGATAATATTTGAAATGGGATGCGAAAAGAATTTAGCTAAATTGTATGGGGATTGAATGGTGTTAACTATTGGTCTGAGAGGAATATTTTATTTGTAAAATTTTGGTAGACCATATATATATGGTGACTTACCATTGTGGCAAATGGGTTGGTTTTTGGTAGTTCTATCGATATATTTTTTATTAAGCAATTCATTGATCATTTTGTTTAATGTGAGTTGGGTATTGAGAGTAGGGTCATGTTTTTTCCTTTTGTAAGTTTCATGGTCCATTAACATTTCATTCATTTTATTGTTGTAATCATTTTTGTCAATTAAAACTGTTTTCTTACATTTATCTGCATTTAAAACGAAAATATTTGGATTATTTTTCATGAATGTATTGGTTGATTTTGAAATTTATTTGTGATAGAAAACTTAGGACCTAAACTGAGAAACATTTTAACATCATCAGGGATTGAAAAATTGGTGAGGTTGATAATCCAATTAGGACAATTGTTGAATTTTTTAGTTGTATAATTTTTTTGCATCTATATATATCTATATATATATCAAAATAATTTGAACCTATTTCGAACATTACGTGGGTTAAGGTTTCTGTGGTTTCCCTTACCATCTAATAATAACAGATTTGAATGTTAATATTGGACTGAATAGCACGTAATAAATAACAAAGTACGCCCACAGCCGAAAAATTTTAGCGAAACATAGTAGTCTTTTTTAACTATTCAAATTTTTTAAAATCAATAAATGTCTAAGAAATTTCAATTTTGTCAAAAGTTTTGATAAAGCCACGAATGTCGTGGCGAAACGTCAACTTTTTAATAAAATCAAGTTTTTTGAGATTCAACAAGCCTGTTATTGCTAATAATTATCAGGAGATTATATATATATATATATAGATATATATATATAATATATATATATATATTAATATATATATATATATATATATATATATATACACACACATATTACTTATTTCTTCTTAATCTATACTTATATGGAACTCCATTCTTGGTTTTGATTGGTTTTGATTGGCCGTAAGCCATTAAATTTTTGGTTTTAATGATTTTCTTCAAAAATCATTGTTTTATTATCCTCAGAAAGATAAACATTTAGAGTATTTATTTAAGAAGCAAAATATACAACTCCAGGAGAATTATGTCATGGTTTGAAGAACATCAAACCTTCTATCTTTTTGTCGATTATTTGAAAATTTTCTGTATTCCATCCTGAAATTTAATTAGAAAATGCTGGTTTAAATGAATGATTAATAATCCACACAATTAAGATAAAGTTTTTTGATTATCAATCCATCGGTGATAAATAAGACTTAAACAAATAGAAATTCATCATAATGACATTCAAATACTGTCTCAAAATGAAATGTCATATTCTCTGTCATACATAATTACATGAATTAAAATTGACAGAATAAGAGTGGCGTGCAATCAGTTTAATGAAAATATCGATTTTCTAATTTAATTATTCTCATAAACTAGATAAGAATAAATGTTTGTTTTAATCGCGGGTTAACGGCGTAGTAAAGTTTTACAGAATGATACCTCTTGTGGTACTAACCACAGAAATTCTGTGCATTACTGACTTCTTGAACACAGCCATCGATGGACTAAATCACGTGGCTGTTGTTAATTACGAAGCAGAGTTAAACGTTCCCACAATTCGATTCGATCTGGAAGATTGGCAGAACATTGTAGAATTTTCCTACACTCAACCTATTCCCAAATTATACATTGTCAATGTTGATGTGATCAGTTTGGAACAGTTTATGAACTTCAGATATGAAGGAAGGTTTAACGACTACACTAATTATATACTAATCGGAGGGCAATTTACTGCGAAGGACCAATTCAAGCAATCTTCCCACTTTTTACCAAATATGATACACCTAAATACTAAGAATGGTGATGTGTCCTTGCTTACTTCTATTCGAAGTAAAAGAATAAGCAAAATTGTTGTTGAGAAATTACAAAATTGTTCTGAGAAGAATATTAATTTCACAGAAATACTTGAACATGTCCTAGGATACAATAAACGAACAACAATTTCTGCATGTTACTTCATCGCTCCTCCGTATGGAATATCTGAAGGTAACAGAACAAGTGGAATAAGCGTAGAAATTACCTCAATGGCATTCAAGATGCTGAATATTTCTACCAATTTTGTAGGTTATTTATTCCCGAAAGAGAATTTGAAGACGTACTACAGTTATATTTTTTCCAATGATATATGTTCAGTTCATATAAATGCAGAACCTTCTGAGTATTTCGATTTCACAAACACTTACGCCTTCGATCATCTCATGTGGATTGTTCCAACACCAAATGAGATTTCAAAATGGAGATACTCATTCGGAGTTTTTTCAGCCGAAGTCTGGTTAGCCTGGTTTTGTTCTTCTCTTGCTTTATCGCTTGCATGGTACGCTATGCACCGTACCATAACCTCAAATGAACGGTTGAAACATTTACGAAGAGGATTACAGATGATTTTTAAATTATTCTTCCAACAATCACAGTTCTTTCGAATATCCACTGCTTCTCAGAGAATTGTGGTAGCTACAATAATCATTTCTACGTCTTTAATCAATCTTTTTTACAATAGTAAATTTGCCTATTTACTGAGTAGATTAAACTACGAGGACTCAATTGATTCATTCGATGACGTAATGGACAGAAAATTGTATGTGAAAATTCCAAATCAAGTAAAGAATTATTATGTCGACGAACCTAAAATTTTCAAATATTTCGAAATGTTTCAAAGAGAATACCAATATTCTCTGAATAAAGCAGCATCGTCCAGAGACTCAGCAACTGTCCACTTGCAAAGAGTTTTTCTGTATAACCTGAAATATATCCTAGATGAAAATAAGAGACCCATGTTGAAAAAAATAAATCCTCCTATTAAAGTATTTCAAATAACTGCAATTTTACAAAAAGGTAATGTTCTTACGGAATATTTAAATCAAAAATTCGATTTTCTTATACAGCACGGATTCGTGAGTTACATTTTGTCGAAGTATCGTACCATTGCTTCAAAAGAAGCAATTGTAGAAGACAGAAAGCTGACTATTGACAGCATTCGATTTCCGCTTTACGTTTGGATTATTGGAATATCTTTAAGTTTGATCACTTTTTTATACGAATTGAAAATAATTAACAAGTATTTGACTATGATTAGATACTTCAATAAATAATTTCATTTTATAATTGCTACTTTTTTTCCAAAATCATCCTCTTCGATAAATAAATTTAAAAAAAAAAAATATATATATATATATATATATAATAATAATAATAATAAGGCCTTTATTTCCTACAGATAAAAAGAAAACCCAGTTACAGGAAAAATTCTTAAATAACTAAATAAAAATTAACAGAAGCGGCTTCAAAAATATTAGTATTACAATAACTGAAATTAACTTTTAAAAAAAAAAAAAATTAAATGACAGAGAGAAAAAAGAAAGAAAAAAGAAATTACTTTGAGATATTAATACAATTATAACTTGAGAAACGATAAGAACTCAATATCACTTATGTCTATCTATCCAGATACTCCAAAAAAACTCGACTTATGGCTGAAAACGTATCAAAGTTCATATCGCAACTATCAGAAACCTCATTGAATAATGAACACATGTATCTAATAGGCGATTGTACAAGAGAATTGGTTCTTGGAGTGGCCAAGAAAAATAGTTCATTACATCTTGAGCACCGCCTAGGCATCAGAAATTCCACCATAGCCAGAAGAGGGGGACAGTCAATACAGCCGTGCAATAGTTTATATAAGAATTTCAAAGAGAGAAGTTTTCTGGTGACCTCAAGCGATTTAACCCCAAACCTGTTCAATAAGTTATCCTGATCAAAACCTCTTGAAGGGTAAACACCATCCTCTCTCCACACCAGATACTTAAGGAACCTCCGCTGCACTGACTCCAAATGATACTTGTGAACATTGTAGATAGGATGCCAAATCATACAACCGAAATTTAATCTCTCTCTTCACTAAAGAATTGAACAACTGCAATAGAGTTCCCGTGTCATGAAAGTGATTGGCATTGCGCACAATAAAACCATAGGTTTTAAATGCAGCCGAGAGCGTAGCACTTATATGAGGGACAAACGTGAAACGTTGATCAAACAAAATACCAAGATCACGAATCTCAGATACCCTAGCCAAAATGCTATTTTCAACATTATAATCGAAGTGAATAATATTTTTCCTCCTGGTATATGTCACAACATTACACTTAGCAACATTAAGGTTCAGCTGATTTGAAACGCACCACTCAGACACATCATTCAGTCCCTCCTGCAATCTCATATATATATATATATATATATATATATATATATATATATATATATATATATATATATATATATATATATATATATATATTTATTCGAATTGTTGTTGCCTGTGAACTATTTCTAATCTCTTGATAATTATTAGCAATAACAGGCTTGTTGAATCTCAAAAAACTCGATTTTTATGAAAAAGTTGCCGTTTCTCCTCTACTTTCGTGGTTTTATCACTTTTGATAAAGCCACGAATGTCGTGGCGAAACGTCAACTTTTTAATAAAATCGAGTTTTTTGAGATTCAACAAGCCTGTTATTGCTAATAATTATCAAGAGATTATATATGTATATATATATATATATATATATATATATATATATATATATATATATATATATATATGTGTGTGTGTGTGTGTGAAAAGTTACTTTTTTGTTTTATTATAAATTTGAATATGAACTTTCACCAAGTAAGTGCCAATTCAATTCAATGTTTGAAAGTTTGTAAGTACGTATTTTCGTATGATATCTTGGATGCGATTGGTTTTGGGACGAATTGGGGTTAAGCCTCCGGGGAGGAAGTAAGTATTGTCTACTTGTGCATCTCTCGTAAAATGAAGATCTATGTATGTGGATCGACATAACATTTGCATTCCTTGTGCAATACCTGCTTATCACTCAATTTTTCGAATACCTGGTTGTGCTTCTTGGCATGTAATGCAGCTTTCAGTTTAAAGATACTCAGGAGTGTTAGCAGTCTGTTCTCAATAAAGTACCCCCTACAGGAGTCTCTCAGCTGAAGCCCGAAAAGCAACCGAATAATTCTTGTCTGGGATTCCGAAACTCTTCGCCATCCCAACGAGCAACCCCAGAGGAGAACTCCAGAAGACAGATGACAGTAAGCCAAACTATAGTATATACCCATCAGATCCACCAGGCTAAAAACAGATTTCATCTGCAAAATGGCAGA
>JARQZK010003702.1:217500-222500 GCA_030704885.1 Cynegetis impunctata | reverse complement strand
CTTATGTATTTTAGGTGCAATTTAGAAGCAATAGAGTTGAAAGTTTGTAAATAGGTAGTTTCGTATGATATCTTGGATGGGATTGTTTTTGGTTCGATTTGGTTGGGGGGTTAACCCCCCTGAGGGGGAAATAATTCTTGTTCACATGATAAATGGCGCAATTTTTGTAGCAATAGGGTTGAGAGTTATTACTATATATATTATACTAATATATATTATTATATTACTATATTGCTATGGCTTTTTTCTTTTCTTTTTACTATCCCTGTCAAATTTACAGGTTAGTATCAAACAGAGGTACCAATTATATGCACAAAACTTTCAAAATCAAGTTTTTAATAAAGTTTCGTAACCAAACATTTCTCAGGTTGGTGAAATTCCATCGACTCAATCAGACCCTCAGTCTAAGGGAAAATTGGAAAAAACCGGCCAAAATGCAGTTTTTTCAAAAGTTCATAACTCGGTTATTTTTTGAGTTGTAGCGTAGGTCCTCCGGCCAGTATTAGCTATTGATATGAACTTCATTTGTGCGAAGATCAGGAACTGTCCGATGCATAGTTTTTGATCTGTAGCCATTTGATTATATTACTATGCAATTTTCCAGCAGACCTGAATGCGACAGGTATGGTCCGATTTCAATTTACTAAAAAGATTTTGAAAGTAGAAAACGTTCATCTTGGTTTTTCATCAAAACGCTGAGAAATATGTTAAAAATAAAGCTGAACATGACTAAAAACGGCCGAGCGCGTGAGAGTAGTTGAAGAGTGGGGGTTTACAATTATTATCTCACAACGTTTGGAAATTACTGTCACGTTCAAAATGCCGACGCTTTCGAATGTCATACTTCTCCTTGCCTGCTGCTCTACCCCCACTCTTCAACTACTCTTACGCGCTCGGCCGTTTTTCGTCATGTTCAGCTTTATTTTTAACATATTTCTCAGCGTTTCTGTGGAAAACCAAGATGAACGTTTTGAACTATGAGAATTCTACTTTCAAAATCTTTTTAGTAAATTGAAATCAGACCATATCTGTCGCATTCAGGTCTGCTGGAAAATTGCATAGTAACATAATCAAATGGCCACAGATCAAAAACTATGCATCGGACAGTTCCTGCTCTTCGCACAAATAAAGTTTATATTGATGAATAAAACTAACCGGAGGATCTACACTACAACTCAAAAAATAACCGAGTTATGAACTTTTGAAAAAACTGCATTTTGGACGGTTTTTTAAAATTTTCTCTCAGACTAAGGGTCTGATCGAGTCGTCCGACCTCTCGTTTTTTTCGTCTTTTCATTTTCTACAATAAGTCTATTGACATCATCACGATTACTTTGATAGTTTCAATTTTATAAGCAAAAAACTAAAAAAACGCGATTTTTTGCATAAAATTGTTAATAACAAAGACATAAATAATAAAGTCGAGTGAAAAACATATCACTATATCATGTGGAACTATTTTACACACAATGGCGGAGCTGGTTTTCTTCCAACACTTTTTACATGAAAAAATCTCTGTAGCTTGCCCTATTTGCATTTCGAGTAGGAGACGCGGCTCCACGGCTCGAGATGCAGGAGACGTCTGAAAGCGTCCATTGGACTCAATGCAATTTGGCGCTGAGAGCCTTCCTCTTTCTCGGGAGAAGAGACTTGCGGCTCCCCGTGTGAAAGGAGCGAAAGAGAAATCACAAATTTTTTGTTCAATGGAGACTTCAATAATTTCTTCTTCAGGGCATGGAAAACGTGGTTGACTGAACGAGAGTAAAAAAGTCTTCTGAATCATGAATGTCATGAATGCACATTTTGTGAGTCATATTTCGGAACGTGAGCGAATCGGACATGCATTGTTTCAAATTTTGAACAAAGCATAATTCTCATTGAACTATGTGGGGATTGAACACGGTTTGTAGAATAATACGGTTACCTCACTTTGCCGGCAACATCGCGGGTAATACGTCACAGGCTACGTCACCAGTATGCTAGAGGCTGACCGTTACGCGTTATATTACGAGTTTCCGTAGTTTTTTGTTGTTGTACCGACTGTTGATTATTTTGGTTTAAATTGAAGTTTTCGGAGTTCTCGTGTTGTTTTTATTTATAATTTTTATTAGTGTATCTATAGACTATTTTGAATTTAATTCAACTAAGTACTATACTTCTTTCATCGCGGAGAGTCAGGTAATAATGAAAAAATTTTTACTATTATAATTTGAAATGCTTCTTTGATTTTCTATTGTAGAAATGACTGGAACAATTTGTAGTGTGGCTACTTGTCAAAGTAACAGTGAAAGGGCGAAAAAGGAAGGGGAATTAATAAGGTTTTTTACTTTCCCCCAAAAAAAAGTTTTTTAAACAATGGGTTCGTCTTTGTCGAAGAAATGGCCCCTTTGATCCAAAAAATAAACGTGTCTGCAGTGAACATTTTGCGCTGGATCAATATGAAGACATGATTGAAGCTCAGATAACAAATAAATTGCCAAAAAGACTCAAAGAAACAGGTAAGTTGTCAATGAAATCTTGCCCGAAAAAAATGAGTGTTTTATAGTATATATTTCAGCTATTCCATCACTTAATATTCCATTGGCTCATGAACAGAATATTAGTGAAAGAAGTAAGAGAATTAAGTTGAAAGAGGAAAAACGAACCTTCATTCTCATGGGTACAAAGCCTTTGGTGGCTTAACTGAGCCCTTATCTTCTTGGCAAAGTGATGTTTAACGTTTGGATGAGTGGTTCGTTAAAGTAAATAAAGATCAATTCAAAATTAAAACAAAAATTGTAAAAAGTACAACTAATTTTATATGTAAAAAAGAACCACTTATTGCCAAAAAATTAATTTATTCATTTGTTCGACAGAAAGTATTTATCAGGATAAAATACCTTAATTTAAAGAAATCTGAAGAACTTTCATTGAATAAAAGAAAACGTGACACCGATGAAGCTAGAAGATTTTATAAAAAAATGAGAAAAACTGTAACATAATCTATTATTCTATTATCATTGTTCTATATAAATAATATACATATGCAATTCAATTATAACTTAGGTGTGTTAATTAATTTTAAACCATTTTTTCTTTGTTGTGTCTTATTCAAGACCCAAAATAACTATAATATAGGTACAAATAAACATTCATCGTGTTATTCATATAATACCGCCTTCGTTTAAGTTTTAATATTTTAATGGAAAATATACTTTTAGTTATCATTCATTGTCCTTTGTCTCGATTTTAATAAACTTGCCCTCTAATTATTAAAAACATTATTTTCATTACACTTGAGATGATGGGAATTTGCCAACAGCATACTTGTGACGTCACGACTGGCCGTGTCATGATTGGTTAAAAGTTACGAGGCAACCGTATTATTCTACAAACCGTGGGGATTGAAGGGGTCTATATTGAGAGGGATTATAATATATCAATGTATGAATAAAATAAAAAGTTACTATCACTATATTTTATAGCCACACCTTGTGTCTCGAGACGCCGAAGACATAAGAATCTTATCGATCAATCTCAAACATTTTTTACTAGTTTCAATATCCTCTGATATAAGTCCGTATTATAACTAGCAATTTGATCGCCATGTTATTACTTTGCAATGGTTAACACAAAAAGTTTCATTGTAAAAAAAACAATAATTAAAATTCATTTACTTTGAATAAAAATTACCCCAGCATCAGAAACTTCCCAGTTGAAATAATATTAGCCCAAATGAAAAAGCATAAAACATCTACAGTGACATTTTTTTTATAAATCTCATTATTTGGCACTTTGTTAATAACTTAATTTCAAATATTTGCTTATATTAACTTTTTTACATTTTTGCTGAATGTAAACTGCTACAAGGTATAGCACACCGAAAACACCTCGGAGGGTAGAGCGTTCCATAGGTTTGAAGTTTGGTTAAGAAACGCCGTTTTGGTAGACCGATGTTCTAGGTGTTGAAATATTAACTGCTAATTGTTGTGTATTATCTGCATACCTTGTGTGTCAAGATAATTTTTCTCTTGATAGAATAATGGAGGCAATAAGTGCAGAAGACCTGCCGTGATTATATCTGTAAGTTTCATTGTAAAAAAAAAACAATTACTAAAATTTATTTACTCTGAATAAAAATTACCCCAGCCTCAGAAACTTCTCAGTTGAAATAATATAAGCCCAAATCGACAATGTTGAAACTGTTGCTTGCTTTCATGATTTGTATCAATTATATAGTAAAATCGAATTGATCAGGGAAATTACGCTGTTATTATTAATCATGAGGTAATATTAAATTCTTCAACGTTACAAATAAATCAGAAAAATCTCGAAATGCCCAAATAGCGGCGGCGAACTCCAGTTGTCTATTTAATCAATTTGGATGTGATGAAAATTTTTTTGTGTCCGCAATATATTAAACTTCGATGTACTCTAGTGAATTCTTGAGATAATATTAACTTAATAATAATTTGGACCTAACATTTAAAAAGTACTTTAAAAAACGTCTACTTCACTTACAGTAGCTTCTCAGTGGTCAACAATCGTACATATTCGTCACTGAATTACATTTCTTAACTATTTTCTTTTACATATTTTCTTTTACATATACGATTTTTCATTAAATATTAAATTTAATATCATTCTATTCTTCCTTATTCTCCTACCTTATGCTTCCCACTCCTTTCATTATTAATAACTTTTTCATGTGTTCATATACCCTATTTTTACTATATGATACTGATTATATTCAGATGAATTAGGAAAACTATTAGTTAAGCGTTTGTGAAAATTCGTTATTTAATTTAGGACTTGAACAGTATCCATGCCTTTCTTTTTTATGTCTGAGTCTCTTTAATCCTATTTATACAAAAGATAAATGTGCAGTTAATCATAAACATATATATATATATATATATATATATATATATATATATATATATATATATATATATATATATATATATATATATATATATATATATATATATATATATATATATATATATATATATATATAT
>JARQZK010003702.1:165000-215000 GCA_030704885.1 Cynegetis impunctata | reverse complement strand
TTTAAAGTAAAGGTGGCTTCATCAGAAAAAATTATGTTTGTAATGAAATTTAGATGTTGATTATGAATTTCAAGAATCTGCTCACAAAACTGTACTCTGCGGTCAAAATCGTCTTCTAATAATTCATGTACCAGCTTAATTTTATAGGGATGATACTTATTTACCTTAAGTATTTTATGCACGGACCCTACTGATAAATTGAAATTATTGGAAATTGTAGTAATGGATGTATGAGGGTTATCTTGGGTTTCTAGTAGAACGTTCAGCACTGTTTTTTCAGATACTCTCGGTGGTCTTCCTTTAGGTAAATCTCTAACGTGGCCGTATCTCCTGAATTTTGATTCAATTTTGCTGACTGTCGATCTAGTAATTGGCGGACGATCAGGATGATTTTCATTGAATAGATTGCAGACTTCTTCTTGTGAACGCACCCTATCTCCAAAACCAATCATCATAAGTACTTCAATACGTTCTCTCTCAAGTAATTGCATTTTCTTAAACAATGAAGTAGTGTAGTGCCTGGAGCGTTAAAAACGTGAAAACTGCGGACTATACAGCACCAGTGAATGAATTCAGATGGTACATGTGAAATTTCATTCTTCAGATTTAATGACAATGTTTACCTAAATTTTTTTTTGTACTTTTAATCCACATTTTAAATCTCCAGGTGCTCCACTATCTCCGTTATAATCTGGGAATCCATCAAGTTGAGGCATATGGTATGTTCACAAAAAGTGATAAGAATTTATCGTAGAATTGTAAAGTGAAATAATATACAGGGCATTACCTTTAAAAAAACTAATGACAAAGCTATAGCTCTTGAATGAGACACCCTGTATACAAAATTTTTATTGCGAAAATTGCCCAAATAAAAATACTAATCGACCTGTCCGAGGATTTTAACATGAAATAGAAACCTAATTTTTTAATGAATTTGTTCCTTTCATCATGAAAGCACTGTATATATATATATATAAATATATATATATATATATATATATATATATATATATATATATATATATATATATATATATATATTTCGTTTGAAGTATGTGGAAATACCATCTTTTTTTTAGGAGTTTATTGCATCGAATGAAGTCTCATTACAATTAGTATCGAGTAAAATCAATATATTATTATATAAATATAAATTATATAAATTGCTGAATAGTTTTATAGAGATTACATCAAACGTTATCATGATTTATCAGTTTAGTTTTTTCAAACTTCATGAAACATAATTAAATATTTAATCTCAGATTGTCATCATAGAAAGTTATAGAAACTTTTTTATCGATGTATATCATCGATAATCAGAGGTCGGTTGAAACACACAACAAAACACTATTCAATTCTGTTCAACGCAAGAAATCATGTTGAAACCGCTCACAATTTTATTTGCAGAAATATATTGCATTAATAATATTTTCGACAACCAAATCTCTGGAAGAGATCACGTGGTGGTTATTGATTACGGAATGTTAAATTTCCCGACAACTCGATTGACAGCCGACGAATTTCAAGGGTGGCATCCAATTTCCCATACACCAAATTTATATATAGTCAATTCTAATACAATAAGTAGGATAAATTTCCTCAATATGAAAAATATATCAGGCTTCAATCATCGCACGAAATATATTTTTATTGGAAACCATTACACATACAAACCTGAACACGATAGTTATCTACTTTTCTACAACGATGTTGCTTTCATAAATTCACAGAACGGTGACGTATACATCAGTTCAATTCATACAAACTCCGATAATGTGACAAAATTGGAAAACTGCCTGAAAAATCAACGAAATCCTGATGTTATATTTGATGGTCAACTGATTCATCGGCAATATGAACCCATTCCAATTTGTTTTCGCCTAAGACCCCAGTACACTATATGCACGGAATGCCATGAAAAAGCGGTCGAACTTTAATAATAATAATAAAAATAAGTTCAATTCATACAAACTCCGATTATGTGACAAAATTGGAAAACTGCCTGAAAAATCAACGAAATCCTGATGTTATATTTGATGGTCAACTGATTCATCGGCAATATGAACCCATTCCAATTTGTTTTCGCAGAAGACCACCGTACACTATATGCACGGAGTGCCATGAAAAAGCGATAGAACTTTAATAATAATAATAATAAAAATAAGTTCAATTCATACAAACTCCGATTATGTGACAAAATTGGAAAACTGCCTGAAAAATCAACGAAATCCTGATGTTATATTTGATGGTCAACTGATTCATCGGCAATATGAACCCATTCCAATTTGTTTTCGCAGAAGACCACCGTACACTATATGCACGGAGTGCCATGAAAAAGCGATCGAACTTTAATAATAATAATAAAAATAAGTTCAATTCATACAAACTCCGATTATGTGACAAAATTGGAAAACTGCCTGAAAAATCAACGAAATCCTGATGTTATATTTGATGGTCAACTGATTCATCGGCAATATGAACCCATTCCAATTTGTTTTCGCCTAAGACCCCCGTACACTATATGCACGGAGTGCCATGAAAAAGCAATCGAACTTTAATAATAATAATAAAAATAAGTTCTTTATTTCCAACAGGTATAAAACACAATTACAGAAAATAATTGAAGTATATCTAAATAGAAAAGAAATCAAACCACAGCGCCAGAGACAAAAAGAAAAAACTAATATGAACAAAATGAAACAAAACAAAATTAATACAAAAGTAAGATCAACCAGTATCCCGAAAGCTGAAACTAAACCAAATACAAAAAATAAGCTCATTTATTAATTAAATCAGTAGCAAGAACAATAACAAGAGAAAAGAAAATTACATAGTAAAAAATATGATAATTAAATAATTTAAGATGTAACGGAACCACTACTTAGCTTAACTTAATTCAATCCAATTCAATTCGATTCAAATTCAACTTAAGTACATAACTCCTAACAATAGCTGCAAGTGAATCAATTTGAACGTCACATTCACTCGCAACTGAATGTATGCCCCATGTACCAAATGGGAGATTGCATTAACGAGTTCGTCCTTGGAGTCTCTAGGTGGAATAGTTCCATATTACGGGAAGCTTGCCTCGGAACACGAAATCTCAGAGCAGACAAGAGTGAAGGGCAGTCAATACTGCTGTGCAGTAATTTATATAAAAATTTGAGACATAATATTTCTCTCCTACCCTGCAATGAAACTACATTGAATCGACTCAACAATGCTTCATGACTTACTCCTCTCGGTGGATAAACTTTGTCGTCCCTCCAAACCAAGAACTTCAAGAACCTTCTCTGAACAGCCTTAAGATGGTATTGATGACAAAAATAAATAGGATGCCAAATCATGCTACCATATTCCAACTTGCTACGTATAAGAGAATGAAAAAGACTTATGAAAGTTGAAGAGTTCTTGAAATACTTGCCATTGCGAATAATGAAACCATACATTATGGAGGCAGATGAAACAAGCTGGGAGACGTGTGGAATAAAGGAGAATTTCTGATCAAACAGCACACCAAGATCCCTCGCCCTATCGAGACGAGAAAGTACCCGACCACCGACGGAATAATCAGACCTCAATATATCCACTTTCCTAGTGAAAGTCACAAAATTACACTTTGACACATTCAAACTCAAAAAATTATCTTCACACCAACCGACAACATAATCTAATGCGAGCTGAAGTCGAGCACAGTCATCAGGTGCACGAATCTGATAGTATAACTTCAAATCGTCCGCAAACATCAAATGTGGTGATTCAATATTATCCATTAAATCATTCACAAACAGAGAATAATAACTTGAGATATATAAACTAGCATTAGATTCGATGAACGTGTCTAGTTATTTCAAAATGTTTGAACTGACTATGGAGAATATTAGACGTGGTGCTGACTATTTACTTTCAACAAGAGCTTGCGAAGCATTTACAGTCTTGACAGGGTTGTTAAGTGATAAGGAATTCAGTTACCCTTTTTTATATGATTATCTTCACTGGATTCTAGCGGTTCCTGATGAAGTACCAAGATGGAAATACTTGTTTATGATATTCTCAGCAAAGGTCTGGTTAACATGGATATTTTCTTCGTTATGTCTGTCTCTTGCATTATATGCCACATTGTTCCAGAAAAATACGAGAAATTACATCAAAAATGCAACCAGAGGATTGCTGTTAATTATTAGATATTTCCTCGAACAACCAAAATTTTTGAAATTTTCTCGATTATCGCATAGAATAGTGATTATGACATTAATTATTTCAACATTCTTTATGAATTTATTTTACAAAAGTAATTTTGCATATTTACTGAGTGGCTTCAATTATGAAATGTCTATAGATTCCTTCGAGGGTTTGATGGAAAACAAGTACGGACAGGGTTTTCCGAGAACTGGAAAAATATTCTTTGAAAATGATCAAATCGCTTCGAAATATTTCGAAAAATATCACAAGGACATATCAGTATCATCACTAAGGAATATTAAATTAGATAAAAAAATTGCTATTCTGTATAGCGAGTGAATGTTTCATTTTGAACTGCGTCATTTTCTTGATAAAAACGGGAGACCTACATTGAAGAAAATCAGAAAGCCAACAGCACCTCTCCTTTTATTTTCAATTTCCCGAAAAGGGAATCCTTTGATTAATTTATTGAATGAAAAATTTACGTCATTGAGTGAACATGTATTCACTTCCATAATAATATCGAAATATAATCTTCGTAGTATAATTGACGAACCATCCCTAGATGTGAAAAAATTAACCGTACATAATATTGGATTACCTCTTGTTTTATGGCTAATTGGAATAGTTTTCAGTTTTATTACCTTTGTTTTCGAATTGAAGCTATAATTTTGTACCCTATTCAATACTGTAGAATATTTAAAACTTCAATTATGGGTATTCTATGGTAGGTATAAATTTGTACTTCCTTATCTTTATATTAATATGTAAAGAAAGAATATTGTACGTCTGTTAAAACATATTCCGAGCACCGAGAACTGTGAGATTTGCTGTAGCAAAAGTTTACATAGGAAAGAAGTGCAGAAAGCTGTTCCGGTGCATCTGTCATTTTATGTAATCACTGTTTACATGTTTACCAATGTCAAACATAACAAACAAATTTAAAAATTTATTGAATAATATCAAATTTAAAATACAAGGCGATAACATGTAAATATTATTGTTAGTCAGAAGGTCAAAACAGGAGTATTCAACAAAATAATGGTGATGTTTTGTAGATAGATGATTAGTAATTAGATAGATAGGTGATTTGTTCATGTCACACATAAATCAACCTCAGGTACATAAGTCACAAAAAAATTCACAAGTATTATTACCAATATTAGTTAAAATAATAGTTAAACACAACAAAATATACAATGAAATTGAAATTTATAAAAAGAATACAATCAAGCATTACGTGACTATTCACCTACACATCTAATTCACTTTATTGATATCATCAAAGAAATCAGTATACATGCGTCATGTCAATATAAAATACAGCAAATACAATGTCACACATTGTATCATTGTCATCAGTGCCGTAAAGTGCTTCACCTATTAAGAAAGATTTAAGAGTTGATTTAAATTTGAACAAAGGCAAATATATCACTGCTCGTGGAAGATTATTATAAAATTTTACAGCCAGAAATTCCGGTCTGCTCTCACACTTTTCCAGTCTACAATGTACTGGGACATAGTCCGCCCTGTTTCTTGTGTCATGTTCGTGTATATTCTGGTGTGTAACGAGGTTATTTTTTGTTTCATAAATAACAGATACCCTAACACATACAATGAAGGAAAAGTAAGAATACCCATCTCACCGAAAGCATCCTTGCAGTCCTCCCTGTATTCCAATCCACCCATCAGTCTGACCACTCTTCGCTGCTGCTGGAAGACTCTCTTATTATGAGATAAAAGGCCCCAAACGATGACGCTATATGACATAATACTGTGGAATATCGCAAAACAGGCAATTCTGATGGTCAACTCCGATACGCAACCACGTAGGCCCGCAAAATGAACACGCTTCTTCTGAGCTTCTTACATACATCCCCCACATGCACGTCCCACTTCAACTTTGTATCCAAATAGACCCCCAAGAACTTAACAGATGACAGATCAGAATTTGTGCGCTTTAGAGTAAATACTATTTCTTGTGTTCTCTCCTGTTCAGCAAGAGCCTACTTGATAGAAACCACTCCTCCACCGTCACTTGCGCCCCTCTCATATCTCAATTGCAGCTTGCTCCGATTTATTGCTAACAAAGACTGTTAGCATTGCAAAATTATAACATTACACCACCTAATACTTCAGCATAAAACATATACAGTGATATTTTTTTTAAAAATCTCATTATTTGGCACTTTGAAATAACTTAATTTCAAATCTTTGCTTATATTAATTTTTTTTACATTTTTGCTGAATGTATTGTTATCTAGTGTACTTATGATGATACTGTCAACATTAATCAATTTATATAAACAACTCACGGCACAAGTAAAAGCTTATAATGCTTCTCAAGTAACCCGAGATGATTTCAGAAAATGGTGGCTTATGCTGAATGTAAACTGCTACAAGGTATAGCAAATCGAAAACACCTCGGATGGTAGAGCGTTTCATAGGTTTACACTTTGATTCAGAAACGTCCTTCTGGTAGACCGATGTTCTAGGTGTTGAAATATTAACTGCAAATTGTATTGTATTATCTGCATACCTTGTGTGAAAAGATAGTTTTTCTCTTGATAGAATAATGGAGGCAATGAGTGCAGAAGACCTGCCGTGATTATATCTGTAAAAGAGGCACAAGTCGGCAATCTTTCTCCGATATTCGAGTGAATAAGTCGTCTACCAGCCACACTGCTCTTTTCTGAATTGAGTCTAGCTGATGCAGGGACTGCTTTGCGCAGAACTCCAAGTATGTGAGCTGTATTTCAATCCTGGACGAACTTGGGCTTTATGAAGCAAAAAGAAGTGCTTAGATGTAAACAGGTTCTTAGCAAGAAAAATAAAACTTATCTTATTTATACTATGTTTTCCTATTCGATAACTTCTCGAGTCTAACAACTTGTATTCAGTTCAAAAGGCAAGATTCATACGTGGGCACTAATCACTTAATATTGATGAAAGTATCTTCTCCCCCAGTTCGTTCCATCAACTCCAATGTCTCGTTGATCAGATCGGAAACATTTTCTCCCATTGTCTGCGTATAATCTATCTCATCTCTACAGTTCACATTGTAATTCTTGAACATGTTCAGAACTGGCAGGAGTTGTCTATAGTATGGCACCAATGCTTCACCCACCTGCTCATTGTTCTTAAGGAGATGCTGAAGAACCTTTAAGGAGATACAGATCACCTCTTTCTTTCTCTAGAGAACTCTAAATATAAATATTTTATTGCTTCGTTTTTAATGAACACATTGTGTGGAAAACACATTAACGACACCTAATCATCATTCAAAAGGTTTATTTTTACTGATTACACACACATTATATACAGAATATGAAAATAATCGTAATAAAGTTTTGATAGTGTTTAAGAATTAGTTATGAATTTGATTTTTTCAAAATATTGAATAGATCTTTTTGTTTTGTCGAATATTTTTGATTTTCTTTCAATAACCTAGATTTCGTTATACGGCATTTGGTGGGACTAATTCCATGAATGCGACGAAAATGTGAAACAAAGAGTAGCGAGAAGTGCCCGCCATTCAATTTACTATAATATGATTCTGCGTAGCAGTTATATTGAGATATTGGACGAAACTGATTTCTTTCGGCGGTTTTGGTTACAAAATATACATTTTCTTTTTTTTTATGAATCACAGAATCAGTCCTTTTGCATACAATTTCACTGTGTATCTGCAATAAATTCAGTAATTTCAGCTTTTCTTCTTCTGTATTATTAGCATCCCTGCTCCTATTTTTCATAAGAATAAACGCAACACTAATACAGTGGCGTAGGTAGGGGGGGGATCAAGGGGATCAATTCCCCCCATGAGCCTACGATAATTATAATAGAACTAAATTAAAGTCTTCGTATCTATGTACGTATTTAAGTACCTTTACATGAAATTTGCTAAGCACTAGCACCTGTTCTGCTATTATGTATGTGCAATTATAAAAAAACACCAAGATATGTTTTTGTGGCGGCTATGCAATTGAGTATTGTATAATTTCCGCGCTTCGAACAGGCCGACCAATCAGGAATGAATATAATTTTTTAGCATTGAAAATTTTCATTTCGAAAGGAAGAAGTCAACCAAAATCTCCACGCACTTCTCTTTCTAAATTGTATACTATACTTACTATTAAACAAAAGTGTCGAGCTTTTGTTTAATGGTGTAGTATTGTATCTAAAGCAGTTTTGTTCAATAGTATAGGTAGTAAAAAATTTAGAAAGAGAAGAAGTGTGATGAGGTTTTGGTTAACTTCTTCCTTCGTACATAAAATTTTCCATTTCAGCCATTTGAGCTCTTTCAAACGCGTTTTTTGGCCTAGTGACCGATTAAATTCCTGTTTACATTCGAGGAGCGTGACTTCTGCTCATAGAGGATTTTCAATCAATTTTTAATATTTCGAATATTTTTTAATGAGAAGTAGGTATCGAAAAATATGAAGTGAAGTATTTGAAAAATAGGACTAAGTTTTAGGTTTGATTGTCAATTATTTAATTGCTCCATAATATTTTGAAGTTAATAAAAATTGTCGAGTTAGTAAAAATTTTCTTGCGATGGCTGGACTTCTACATCATGAATCTTGGAGAAAGATTTACTAATCATGAGAATACAGTCTAGTTTACAAGTGCTTTTATGTTTAACTTTTTTCATCAGTCTCGGAAGTGTATGAGCAAATAGCATGTGGATAATATTTAAAAAAAATTGAGTTCTGTTCGCGAAAATTGTAAAAGTGATAAACATTTTACTAAAAGAAAAAGAAAACAGTTTGTTTTTACAAATATCTCTAAAACTAATTGATATTTTGATATCTAAATGAAGATACAAAAAGAGAAGGAAATTTTCTATAAGAAATTTCTGACTCCCGGAACTGTAGGATAAATATTTATAATTTTCTCAGAGGGGTAAAACAGAAAACAGGTAATCTTTCTTGCGAAAGTCACGCTTATTTTGGACACTTCAACAATATACATTATTCAACTATATTAAATATGGAAATTAAGGAATGAAAAATTTCAGGTTCTCACTGGATAGGTAAATGAACTATAATCCAGCGACAACAAATTTTTAACGCTATTTTTCGCGCATTAGTTATGCAATAGTTTTTTGCCGCTTGAACAAGAACATTGGAACTGTTAAACTATGAATCTGATATTTTTTTCCTTTCTTGGAGCTAGTTTCGAAAGACCTCAGAATAGATCCCCGTTAAAAAATTCGATTTTTCAGTTTTTTACTAACAATTTACTTAGTTATAAAATTAAACACTCTACTCATAACTTTTTTTCCTGATTCTCTTATAAAAAACGCATTTATTCATAACAATTTTTTAAACAATAGCACATTGAAAACAACCATTTCCATGTAGCTTAACCGATAATAAAAAACGGATCATCAAATTCATTAAAAAAATTTAATTTTGATTTTGCAAAACTAGGCAAATTGTTAATAAAAAACTGAAAAATTGAAATTTTTTATTTTTTCAACAGGGATTTACTTTAATAGCTCCAAGAATGAAAAAATCTCAGATCTATACATGAACAGTTATCACAATAATCATGTTTAAGCACCAAAAAATTGTTAATTTACTATTGCATAACTAATAGAAAATTTCTATTATTTCCGGATTATTGTTGATTCGCCGATTCAGTATATATTGCCAAAAAACCAATCCCCTTTTTTTCAGTAGGTATATTGTTTATAACTTTCACAATTTTCGCTTGCGAATTTTTAATTTTCTCAAAAAACATCTACATGTTACAAATTAAACACTTTAATTTTTCCGAAACAGCTGAAAAAAGTTGAACAAAAAAGCAATTGTTGACTAGACTATTTTTATTAACTCCAGGGATCTACAATTTAACGCTGGTTCCGAACGGCCAATGGACTTGAATCTGAGTCATTACCCAACAGATTATTTTTTGAACCACTAAATTTCGGACATACACTACACTTAAGAGCAAGGACTTGAACCCATGATCCTTTGTTCAGAAGCATACACCTCACCGCTGGGCTACCGAGGCCTCCTTGACTAGACTAAATATATTAAAAAGATTTTCGGTGTTTTTCAAGCATGATTTATAGGAAGTAGACAAAGCAGCTGATAAATTCATCAAAACTGACGAGCTCTATCAAAAATTTCTTACTGCTACACCCGCTGTTCTCATTACTTAAAAGCGTGGAAGAAATATTTAATTCGTCAAGGTGATGTCAAGACAAAAAAAAAATTTCTGCTTAATTTGTACTACATGAAAGATTATTTTTATCGGCAAATAAAACTTTAGACGAAAAACTTATGGAATTTTACACAAAGTCATATCCCCCCCCCCCATAGCAAAAAGCTATCTACGCCACTGCTAATACTAATAAATTTAACATGCATATCCATTTCGGGGTTATTTCCATAGAAATATAATAAAATTATCATATTGTTATTGTTTTTTTCTATTCTTTTTACTATCCTTGTCAAATTTACAGGTTAGTATTAAACAGTGGTACCAATTACATGTACAAAACTTTCAAAATCAAGTTTTTAACAAGCTGTTTCGTAACTAACTATTTCTCAGGTTGGTGAAATTCGTTTCAGGTATTTACTATCGTAGGAATTACTTAGGTACTTCCTTGAAAGTGATTGTTGAAATCGGGCATTAAAGTCTAAGATATAATCGAAGTGGTTAATAGTATCGAAAGTAATATAAATAATTACATACTCTTCATAAATTATTATTCTAGCTTGATACGAAATCCAACTTATTTATAACTGTTTAACTTATATCATTGAAAAGTGTTATTAATGTTCATTTATATTTAACATTTAATCAAAAGGTCATAAGTTTTTTGACGATTAAATGTTGATAGACATTAACCATTGTATTATGCGAAATATACAAGTCATTTTTCAGTTTAATCATTTGATAAATTGAAGGTACTCTCTTGAACTTATTGAATTTTAAAATAGATTGAATTGAGTTCTGCACTAGAGTGGCCACCTAGTAGCTGAAGATTGAATTGGAAGTCCCCTTTATATTTCAAATTTCAACAAAGTTGTTGAATCATGAAAAACATACTTGTCGACCATGGTCAATTTCATACATTACATAAAGTGAACAAGGAAAATTCTTAATTCTTAATTCAATAATTTAAAAAATTATTCGTAGCGCGCTCTCGTGAGTATATCCAAAGGTTTTAAATCACTATGTTTGTGTGCCTTGGAATGATATTCACCACTGTTGTAGAGTAGATATCTTCATTTCAGGAGTTACTTCATTTCAGGAGTTTACGCGACGAATTTCTGCATTTTCGATCTAAGCGGTGAATTGTTGTTTCCCAATATCTTTGGTGGGAGGGCGCTCTGGGTTGTTATTCAGACATTGTTACCGACTACGATTTGTATTGGGGAACAATTAGAAATTTGTTAATTCACTCCGAGTCAAATAAGCTGCAATGATGAGATCTAATAAGATCGAAATAGCTGTATGCAGATTTTGAGTCGGGGTGACTTGACAATTTCTATAATTCATCGTTCGATTGTGAATGCAGATTTTGTGTTGCGAAATACGTATAACCAGCTCCCATGGCAAGATGTTTGATAATTTTTTAAATTATTAAAGAATTTTCCTTGTTCACTTTATGTAAAGTTGTTGGCATTGATCGTATCTTTAGAATTGAAGAAATGATAGATATGGACCTATTATAGTTAATGTAGTCATTTACATCACCGTTTTCATGTAAAGAAACTATTAATTTGGAACGAGAAACTCCTCCGTTACCGGCTTTCAACCATTGGTTGAGATAGAAGGAGTGTTACACTCTAGGCTAGCTTCCTAACTGCTTCACACACATATACACACACACATACACACACACACACACACACACACACCAAGAATTTTAAAGCTACAGCAAAACCGTAACTATAACCACTTGGAGAGTTTACTATGAAATTAGTTCCGTCAATCATCAAATAACAAAGTTATACGTAAAAACAATGATAATAGGTAATATATATATTAAAGTTGTTTTTTGACTAGATGAAAATTATGTACTCAAATTTCATCTCACGTGGTCTACCTGAAAAAAATATAAAGGCTGCCATTGATCTAAAATTCGATTTACCATAGCTTGTAAAGACAGCCGTTTTGACTCAATTTTAAAAGTTTATGAGGTTTCATGTCAAGATCCGATATGAACTTCCAATTGTAACGATGTAATGATGAGTAGTAAAATGTAATAGATCTATTGGTATTGTAATAGCATTCGAAAGCCTGCTGGGGACGAGAGCGAGAGCTGTTTTCGGTCCTCGTGTGAAAGCAACACACTTTCAGAGTGGAGCCGGGATGTACGCTGGTAGCCGGAAGGGTAGCTTACTCGCTTACCAGATGAGTACCTGACAGAACCAGAGGGGGCACACGTTGACGCTCTGCGCTTTCTAGCAGGTCCAGCTTCAGTTGCTTGTTGTCATTCAATATGTGGCAGACGGGACTGGCGTAATAAAAAGGCGGTTGCAAAATGCGCAGGCGCTAGCCGTTCCACATAGCTTTAAGCTATGTAAACAATCGGGGTAGCAATTATATTTCTATCCATCCAGGATCCCTGCGCGCATCGAGGTAACCAGCCAGGCTCCACTGTGCACGGGTACGTTGCCAACTATGGAAAGATTGTTACATCGCAGTAGGCGAGTAATCTACCATCCCGGCTACCAGCGTACATCCCGGCTCCGCTCTGTAAATACCCTTATGCATTTCTCGTAGGAGATGCGGCTCCCCGGCTCGAGATGCAGGAGACGTGAGAGCTCTCGCTCGCAAGACGTGGCAGCTCCCGCTCTGCATCTGAAAGCGTCGATTGGACTCGATACAATTAGATGCTGAGAGCCTTCCTCTCTCGAGAGAGAAGAGACGTGCGGGTCCCCCTGTGAAAGGTGCGAAATAGAAACCACAAGGTTTTTGTTCAATGGAGACTTCAAAAAAATTTTCTTTAGAGCATGGAAAACTTTGTTGAATGAACGAGAGTGAAATAGTCTTCTGAATCATAAAAGTTATGAATACTCATTTTGTAAGTCATATTTCGGAACGTGAGTGACTCGAACATGTAGTTTCGAAATTTAAACAAGGCATAATTCTTATTGAACGATGTGGGGATTGAAGAGGGTCTATATTGAGAGGGATTATAATATATCAATGTATGAATAAAATAAAAAGTTTCAACGAAGTTTCATAAATTTTTCAGCCACACCTCGTGTATCGAGAGGTCGAAGACATAAGAATCTTATCGATCAATCTCAAACATTTTTTACTAGTTTCAATATCCTCTGATATAAGTCCGTATTATAACTAGCAATTTGATCGACATATAATTACTTTGCAATGCCAATTACCACAAAAAGTTTCATTGTAAAAAAACAATTACCGAAATTTATTTACTTTGAATGAAAATTACCCCAGCATCAGAAACTTCTCAGTTGAAATAATATTAGTAGCACAGGAAATGAAGCTCAAAAAATGACAAAACCTCGCAATTTTTTCGTTCAGCATCGATTTGAATAAAAATTAGGATTTAGGCTTATTTCACCCTCTAGTTCATTTTCTACATCATTCCGTTGTACGCTTTTTGTTTTTTAAGGGTGAAAACTACCCTTAATTGAAAAAATTTATAAAATAACATTTTAAACCTTAATGGGGAAATTTGGTTTGGATTAGTTAAATAATGACTGTTTCATGCTTTGGAATACAACTTCTAATGTTTCAACCCTTAAAAATCCACCCTCGTTCGAGTTTGATATAAAAAAAATTATTTATCCTAAAAGAAGGATTTCGTCATTAATTTATCGATTTGCATAAATACTTGGGATTAGGATCATCTTACACAGTATTTCATATTTTATATCATGCTCATGGGCGTTGATTATTTTTATAAGTGAAAACTACCCCTCATTGTGAAAAATTATAAAATAATATTGCAAAACCTTAATATGGGTAAAATTTTGTTTGAATTCGTGAAGTAATGATTGTTTTATGCTTTAGGATCATTAACCATTTTTTAGGATAAATAATTTTTTTTATATCAAGCTCTAACAAGGGTGGATTTTTAAGGGTTGAAACGTTAGAAATTGTATTCCAAAGCATGAAACGATCATTATTCAACTTATTCAAACCAAATTTTAACCATCTTAAGGTTTTAAATGTTATTTTATAATTTTCGACAATCAGGGGTAGTTTTCATCCTTCAAAAATAAACCGTGTCCGTGAGATATAAAATTTGAATTAGAGGCTGAGACGAGCCTAATTTCAAATTTTGGTGCACATCGATTCAAGATGAAATCGTTGTTTGAGATAAATACTCATTTTTACATTAAGCTCCAGCAAGGGTGGATTCTTAAGGGTTGAAACATTAGAAATTAAATTCTAAAGCATGAAACAATCATTATTCAACTAATCCAAACCAGATTTCACCCATCTCAAGGTTCACAATGTTATTTCATAACTTTTTACAATTAGGGGTAGTTTTCACCCTTAAAGAACAAAAAGCTTACAACGGGACGATGTAGAAAATGAACTAGAGGGTGAAAGAAGCCTAATTCCAAGTTTTCATTCAAATCGATGCTGGACTCAAGAATTGCAAGGTTTTGTAATTTTATGAACTTCATTTCCGGTCGCTCCGAACCGTGCTATTCGAATGTTTCGAAAAAAAGTTCATTGGGTTTTTAAACATAGTTCCTTCATTTTTAGTGATAAAAAGTTTTTCCAAATACAATTTTGTAGGGCTTGTCAAGAGCTAAAAGACTATGTAAATATTCGCATCTTCGATCTTACCTTAAATATTACATTTAATATTATTTATTCTTCCCTATTCACCTTCCTTCTGCCTCCCACTTCTTTTATATCCTTAATGAAATATTAATAACTTTTTCATGTGTTTATATACCTTTTTACTTTCATGAAACCGATTATATTCAGATTAATTAGGAAAACTATTATTTGAGCGTATGTGAAAATTCATTATTTAATTTAGGACTTGAACAGTATCCCTACCTTTCTTTTGGATTTCTGAATCTTTAGTCCGACTATACAAATGATATTTGTGCAATTAATCATATATATATATATATATATATATATATATATATATATATATATATATATATTCTATATATATACATATATATATATATATATATATATATATATAATATATATAGGTATATATACATATATATATATATATATATATAATATATATATATATATATATATATATATATATATATATAGGTATATTATATATATAGGTATATATATATATATTATTTATATATATATATATATATATATATATATATATATATATATATATATATATATATATATATATCTATATATATATATATATATATATATATATATATATATATATTTATATATATATATATATATATATATATATATATATATATATATATATACTGCATCGAGTGAAGTCTCATTACAATTATTATCGAGTAAAATCAATATACATTGCTGATTAGTTTTAAAGAGATAACATCAAACTTAAGTATGATTTTTCAAACTTCATGAAACAGAAGTAAATATTTATTCTCCGATTGTCATCATAGAAAGTTATAGAAAATTTTGTTATCGATGTATAATATCATCGATAATCAGAGGTCAATTGTAAAACACAAACAAGACTCTATTCACCTTTGTTCAACGCAAGAAATCATGTTGAAACCGCTCACAATTTTATTTGCAGAAATATATTGCATTAATAATATTTTCGACAACCAAATCTCTGGAAGAGATCACGTGATGGTTATTGATTACGACGAAAAATTCAATTTTCCAACAATTCAAGTGAAATCCGACGAATTTGAAGGGTGGCATCCAATTTCCCATACACCAAATTTATATATAGTCAATTCTAATACAATAAGTATGATAAATTTCCTCAATATGAGAAATACCTCAGGCTTCAATTATCGCACGAAATATATTTTTATTGGAAACAATTACACATACAAACCTGAACACGATAGTTATCCACTTTTCTACAACGATGTTGCTTTCATAAATTCACGGAACGGTGACGTATACATCAGTTCAATTCATACAAACTCCGATAATGTGACAAAATTGGGAAACTGCCTGAAAAATAAACGAAATCCTGATGTTATATTTGATGGTCAACTGATTCATCGGCAATATGAACCCATTCCAATTTGTTTTCGCAGAAGACCACCGTACTCCATATGTACTGAGTGCGATAAAAAAGGGATTGAACTTGAGATTTATAAACTAGCATTAGATTCGATGAACGTGTCTAGTTATTTTAAAATGTTTGAACTGACTATGGAAGATAATAGACGTAGTGATGATTATTTACTTTCAATAAGAGCTTGCGAAACATTTACAGTCTCGACAGGGTTATTAAGTGATAAGGAATTTAGTTACCCTTTTTTATATGATTATCTTCACTGGATTCTAGCGGTTCCTGATGAAGTACCAAGATGGAAATACTTGTTTATGATATTCTCAGCAAATGTCTGGTTAACATGGATATTTTCTTCGCTATGTCTGTCTCTTGCATTATATGCCACATTGATCCAGAAAAATACGAGAAATTACATCAAAAATGCAACCAAAGGATTACTGCTAATTATTAGATATTTCCTCGAACAACCAAAATTTTTGAAATTTTCTCGATTATCACATAAAATAGTGATTATGACATTAATTATTTCAACGTTCTTTATGAATTTATTTTACAAAAGTAATATTGCATATTTACTGAGTGGATTCAATTATGAAATGTCTATAGATTCCTTCGAGGGTTTGATGGAAAACAAGTTCGAACTGGTTTTTCCGAGAATTTGAAAAATATTCTTCGAAAATGATCTAGTCGCTTTGAAATATTTCGAAAAATATTACAAGGACATATCAGCAACATCACTAAGTAATATTAAATTAGATGAAAAAATTGCTATTGTGTATAGCGAGCGAATGTTTCATTTTGAACTGCGTCATTTTCTTGATAAAAACGGGAGACCTACATTGAAGAAAATTAAAAAGCCAACAGCACCTCTCCTTTTATCTTCAATTTCCCGAAAAGGTAATCCTTTGATGAGTTTATTGAATGAAAAATTCACGTCATTAAGTGAACATGGATTCACTTCCAAAATAATATCGAAATATAATCTTCGTAGTATAATTGACGAACCATCCCTAGATGTGAAAAAATTAACCGTACATAATATTGGATTACCTCTTGTTTTATGGCTAATTGGAATAGTTTTCAGTTTTATTACCTTTGTATTCGAATTGAAGCTATAATTTTGTACCCTATTCAATACTGTAGAATATTTAGAACTTCACTTATGAGTATTCTATGGTAGGTATAAATTTGTACTTCCTTATATTTATATTAATATGTAAAGAAAGAACATTGTACGTCTGTTAATACATATTCCGAGCACCGAGAAGTGTGAGATTTTCTATAGCAAAAGTTTTCATAGGAAAGAAGTGCAGAAAGCTGTTCCGGTGCATCTGCCATTTTATGTAATCACTGTTTACATGTTTACCAATGTCAAACATAACAAACAAATTTAAAAATTCATTGAATAATATGAAATTCAAAATACAAGGCGATAACAAGAAAATATTATTGTTAGTCAGAAGGTCATTGTTATCCTAGTATATTGCTCAGCTAATTTTGAAAAATAAACAATCAAAAACACCAAGCAACAATTATTTAGTTCCATATTATTACCTATATTCAAAACAGGAGTATTCAACAAAATAATAGAATGTTTTGCAGATAGATGATTATCAATTAGATAGATAGATAATTTATTCACACAGAATTCAACCTTACATAATATGTCACAAAAAAATTCACAATTATTATAAGCAATATCAGTTAAAATGATAGTTAAACACAACAAAATACACATTAAAATTGAAATTTATAAAGAGTATACAATCAAGCATTACATGACCATTCACCCATAAATCTAATTCACTTTATTGATATCACCAAACAAATCAGTATACAGGCGTCATGTCAATATAAAATACAACAAATACAATGTCACACATTAAAATCAGTAAAATTGAACTTAAAGAAGTCATCAGTGCCGTAAAGTGCTTTACCTATTAGAAAGATTTAAGAATTGATTTAAATTTCAACAAAAGCAAATTCTTCACTGCTCATGGAAGATTATTATAAAATTTTACAGCCAGGAATTCCGGTCTGCTCTGACATTTCAGCAAGAGCCTACTAGACAGAAACCACTCCTCCACCGTCACTTACGCCCCTCTCATCTCCTCAATTGCAGCTTGCTCTGATTTATTAGTAACAGAGACTGTTAACATTGTAACATTACACCACCTTATTCTTCAAAATAACTCTTTATTTCAAATCTTTGCTTCTATTAACTTTTCAAGCTTTAAGCTTAATTTATTGTTATCTAGTGCACTTATGATGATATTCTGAACATCTATGAATTTATATGAACAGCTCACGAGACACCTGAAAGCTTATAATGCCTCTCAAGCAACCCGAGATCATTTCTACAAATGGTGGTTTATGCTGAATTGAAACTGCTGCAAGGTATAGTAAATCGAAAACACCTCTGAGGGAAGAGCGTTCCATAGGTTCACAGTTTGGTTCAGAAACGCTCTTTTGGTTAGCCGATGTTCTAGGTGTTGGAATATGAACTGCAAATTGTTGTGTATTACCTGCATACCTTGTATGACAAGATAATTTTTCTCTTGATAGAATAATGGAGGCAATAGGTGCAGAAGACTTGCCGTGATAATATCTGTAAAAGAGGCACAAGTCGGCAATTTTTCTCCGATTTTCGAGTGAATGAGCTGAGTTGTCTATCAGCCACACTGCTTTTTGAATTGACTCAAGCTGATGCAAGGACTGCTCTGGAGCAGAACTCCAAGGATATAAGTAGTATTCCAATACTAGATGAACTTGAGCTTCATAAAGCAACACTAGTTGCTTAGGTGTAAACAGATTCTTATCAAATATAAGTAAGCTTCTTCACAGCTGACTTAGCAATGATGGAGATATGCTCATGCTAGGTTAGATTAATATTAATCTCGATTTCCAAAAGATGAAGTTTATTGGTTGGTATAATAACAATTTCAGGATAGATCACTACTTTCGTATTCGTGATTGTATTTATTTATGTATAAAGTTTTATCGTTATTTTTAGTTAGATCATGTTGCTCAAAATTTATTTCACAAGAATATTGTTAAATTCGATAGCGATGAATCAACTCTGTGGTAGTTCATATTTATATTGAAAATAAATAATAAGAACTTGTCTAAAACCACAAAATGAAATTAACTTTTATTCGACAGCATTACCAAGACAGTCTTGATAATGCTGTAAAAGGCGAAACTAGTCGAATAGAAGTTATTTTCATTTTGTGGTTTTTAGACAAGTCGTTTTCTTATTATTTATTTTTAATATAAACAAGAATATTGGTTTATCTATTAAGAAAACAAAGTATGCAAAGAAAACATATTTGTCATATGGATGTTCACATTTCTAAAATCAAGTATCACCAATTCTTCACATAAAAATGTTCATAAAAATATACCTAGTCTTAAAAAAACTTCAGTTGGTAATGAAATAATTCAAAATACGTTTTCAACAATGCTATAGAATTTAACATCGTATTAACTTCAAAAACTATATTCTGCTATATTACGTAAATTATCTGACAAATATATCCAGAAAGTTGTCGACATATTACTTTCTAGTATAATCAAAGCAAGCAACATTCTTTTAGACATTTTTTCTGATCGGAATTCTCTATTAACATTCCAGAAAAATCTACAAGATCTCTCTTTGTACCTACCTCTACCTACTTAGTAAACATAATTATGACAATATCATTCATTTGATTAACTGAAGAAGCAACAGCTGACTTAGTTACTCAGCTGTTCATCCAGTAAAAATGTGGGATATATTCGAAAGAAATCAATTGAATATTTTAAAGGTCAACATGATCTAAAACTTGTATGAAGTTTCTAACGGAAGGTTGTTTTCAGATCTAAACTTCAAATCAATTTCTGATCGTCAAAAGCAAGCTACAATACTCGTAACAATGATAGGTACTTCCTACAATAGTCTATGCAACAGCATTAAAATTTATTTAGAAAAGACAATTCTTAAATTTTCCAGAATAACCAACATTTCAAATAAATAGAATCTTTAATTTCTCTGGCATATAATAACTGGGTGTTTTGTGGCAGTTTTGTCAAAAACAGAGTTACAATCCAACACTATTTAGCTATATTATCATGCTATTTAGGTTATTTACAAATCTAAGGAGTATTACGTAACTTATCATGAGACCATGGTTGCTTTGAAGTCATATAAAGAAAGAACACATGTGTAGGTTCCATATACTCGACCAAGAGTAAGCAAAGTATTGGAGTACTTGCAAAACCACTTCGCAATCCTCAACTTACAGTTTCATATCATTTTAAGGTTCACAAATACATCCAGAACGCGAGCTCGATCACCTTGGAAATGACACTATGTTTTCCTATTCGATAACTTCTCGGAGTCTGACAACTTGTATTCAGTTCAAAAGGCAAGATTCGTATGTGGGCACTAAATACTTAATATTGATGAAAGCATCTTCTCCCCCAGTTCGTTCCATCAACTCCAATGTCTCGTTGATTAGATCAGAAACATTTTCTCCTCTTGTCTGCGTATAATCTATCTCATCTCCACAGTTCACATTGCAATTCTTGAACATGTTCAGGACTGGCAGGAGTTGTCTATAGTATGGCACCAATGCTTCACCCACCTGCTCGTTGTTCTTAAGGAGATGCTGAAGAACCTTTAAGGTGATACAGATCACCTCCTTGTTCCTCGTATTGAAAGCGTTCTTCATTGGTATTATAAGCTGGGGAATACAAGGCAAAGTCTTATTAACTCCATAGGTTAACATATCATGTACTGCTTGCCTAGCAAATACTTTGTAAGGGTGTTCAGTTTCGGTGAGACCCTCGAAGAACATAGGAAGGTAGAAATGGAAGTCCAGCTTGGAGATGTCAGTTTTCCACGAAATTCCTTTAGTTTCCAGTGCTACAGGAAAGTCACCCCTGAAGTATCGATATCGAAATAGGTTTTTAGGTGGAGGTCTTGCACGCAATGAATAACAGCTTGGAGGTGGAATCACATGTGTACCATTCTGCCTGGACTGAACGGAAAAAGGTGGTACAATTCTCTTCCCAGCACTTTTAGCCGCATTCGATAGGGGTTTGCGTAGATTAGATCTGAATTCTTTGCCACAAACCATTATTTCACAGTCATTCAGTTATTCCACACTGGTCGAGATGCTCAGGGTAAGTGGTATCGATATATCTTGTTAGTGACGAAGGTTTCCCAGGCGATCTTGTTTAATCGATACGATTGCGAATGTCATGATGTAGGTGTATATAGGTCAATTTTTATTTATGATTGTATCCATAAGCAGTTAAATGTTAATATTAATACTCGTTTGAAATTCATTGTAGTAATGTTTGAGGTGGAATTTATGTATTTGTAAGTTTTTTCATTTGTTGCTGATTTCATTTCAAACCCCAATTTGTTATGTGAAAATTTCAAATATTTGGACTAATTTTAATGAAAGCGATTAAATATTGACTCTCAGATGTAATGGACAAAACCAGATAAATTATAGATGAGAGTAGGTGAGGTGGGGTTCACGCCAAAGCGTTGGCGTTTTTCAGTTTGTAAGCAGCGTCAAGCAAGGGCGGACCCAGGCAATTATTTTTGGGGGGCATGAGTCTGAGGATGTATTTGTAGCGTAAAAAAAATGCACCTCCTTTTTTGAAAGTAAACTGTATGATTATCTATAATTCAGCCAAACAACAAAATGGTGTAGTAAAATTTTTTTATATCAAAAAGTATTATTTATTAATTTTATATAAAAACATTACATGTTAAATGAAATCCTCAATATAATTAATTAAAGTACCTACTAGTATTAATCACTATAAATATTTTAATTGTAAATGATTAGTTGATCACATTTGCTTTTACATTTGAGTAATCGCAATATGGTTGACTAAAGAGAGTGAGTGATAGATTGACGATGAGATGATGTGCTAAATTCAAGGTTAAATTCGGTATGCTGGTGGAGTAAGAAGTAAGATTTAAATTTTTTTTTCAAATTTAAAATCCATTTAAAATCACAAACTAGATTAAGTATTTCAAGAATAGTAACAAGGTTATTCCGCGTCAGAAATACAATCGATTACAATCGATGTCTTTTGATTTGGCTCACTTGAAGAAATTTTTTTGCCATTTTCGAGAATTTCGAGGAGTAGGAGTATTTTACGGTTTTTCACATTTTGCCTCTCCTCCTTTGAGTATTATGTGAATCTAAGCGCAGATTTGGATCCTCGGGATATTTTACATCGACTAGAGATTTGTGAAACTTTTTTACGCGTTCTGTACCTAAAAATAAGGGAAAATAATAAGGCGAAAAATTAAAAGACTATATTGTCTCTTGATTACGTTGCCTTAATAATTGAACCATCTAAATAAATCCCATAAATATCTGAGACCAAATCCTTCAATTTGCGATCTTTTAGAACCTATAGGACCTTAAGGAAAGAAGTCAGAAGTTACAGTGATTTGAAATGCCGGAAAATATATACCTAGGTATGGAAATGGTAGATGGGTAAAAATTGGAATTTGCGATGCTCACCGTAGAACGGCCGTAGCTTTTGTTCTCAGACACCTATCAACATTTTTCAATTGTCAAATGAAAGATTTTGCTTTATATAACTCCAATTTTGGTATAGATTTCCATTAAAAAAAATCAAAATTTTGCATAAGATTAAACGACAACGCCATAAATTACCGCAATTAGTAACGTGACAGCTTTTGGAAGTTTCACAAACCCATATTCCATGTGGAATTTTCCGAGAATTCAAATCTTTTCTTAGATATACAGTAGACTTAGACATAAAATATTCGTGGAAATTCTCAAACAATGTAACTACCCGTTTTTAGAACTACCCATTCTAAAAATTTTTTCATTTCAAAGTACATATAATTATAGAGCTTTCCTGGGAATCTGAGCAATAAAAAAATGGCGTTTTTGAGATATCAACTTTTAAGGTCATCGTTATTTTTACTAACTTTTACTGACACTGGGATCGTGATAAGCAAATAATTTTATACTGAAAATAATGTTTACGATTGTTTTAAGCCAATGAAACTTAATGTATCAAAAATAAGCAACTAGGTAGAAAAAACGTCAATATGATTGAAATTTTATGAGTCTAAAAAATTCGCGTCACCAAATTCGCAAGACATCGATTGCAATCGATTGTACTATTGACAGGGTAATCAACAAATAAAGTATTTCATAAAAAGTGCGAAAAAATTAATCTATTTCACATCTTAAAATGTTCACAAGAAAATTACTGGAAGATTTCTAGGGAATAAAATTTGTTATATCCAATTTAGTGTTATTGTATCTAAATGGATTTTGTAAGAAATTAAAATATAATTATAATACCTAGCAAACTCTCGCACAATCTCTTTTATTTAAACATCTTCAGCTTAGATGATAAGTGAAGCTCTTCTCTCCCACCAGTTTTTTGTTTTAAAATGACCTATTTATCGTTTTAATCACATAACATTCTTTTTGGTGTTGCAGGTAATTATCTGCAAATGATTTTGATTTTAATTTGTGGGAAAACTTTTAATTATTTAATTATTCAACATGCTCTGGAGGGATGGCCTCCCCCCCCCCATTGGATCCGCCCTTGGGCAAGAGAAAACCTCCCAAAAAACTTTGGCGGACCAGTCGACCGCAGGGATTGAACCCTAGACCTCCCGAATAGTAGAAAGCAATTTTAAACACCCGATTAAAGAAAATTGTGAAATGTAAATGCACAAAAGAAAGTTTATTATTACAAACAATCTAAATAAATTAAGAAACAACGAAACATTCAATTATTAAGTTTATATTAATAGATATAGAACGAGCGTCTTCAATAAGTTATACAATATTTCAGAAATTATAGAATTTGTAATATCTAATTTATTTGTGGCTTATCATCTTTAAAAATAATTGGATCGCAACGACAACATTGTTTTTTTTAATTTTCATTGATCAATAAAAATAATAACTAATATTGCCACTGAATGGCAAACCAATTTAATTACTTCTTTATGTTTCTAGAGAACTCTAAATATAAATTTTTTATTGCTTCGGTTTTAATAAATTCTACGTTCATGGAAATTCGACCACTGTGTGGAAAACACATTAACGATACCTAATCATCATTCAAAAACTTTATTTTTACTGATGACGCACACATTATATAAAGAATATGAAAATATTCGAAGTAAAGTTTTGATAGTGTTTAAGAATTAGTTATAAAAATGATTTTTCCAAAACATGGAAGAAATCTTTTTGCTTTGTCGAATATTTTTGATGTTCAACAATGTAGGTTTCGGTATACGGCATTTGATGGGACAAATTCCATCAATGCGACAAAGATGTCAAACAAAGAGTAGCGATAAGTGCCCGCCATTCAATTCATTGTAATATGATTCTTCTGGCGCTTGAGCCGCATCATTTTGATTATCTCTGAAAATAGAGATAGAGAAAGAAGAAAAAGCAGTCAACTGTTCGTTGAACTGCTTATTCAGTGTTCATAATTATTGTAAAGTGAGTGTCAAAATGTTAACATTTTTGTGGGGATTTTAAACGTTGTGAAAAGAGTAATTCTATAAAAATGAGAGCTCCTTCACTAAGGTCTTATTTTTGGCGCGAAGTTCATAGCGTCGATATGCGATTTGAACAGAATAAATTATAGTTTGAAAAAACACGTTTTACTAGCAATCGAAAACAAAAATCAGAAAATAATTTATTTTTGTGGAAAAAAAATCGAGAAGTGCATCGCGTGCTTATAGTCAAGCAGGTCGAGATGCAATTTGGAAGGAACTGCTAGAGATGCCAATATTTACCGGGAAGAAATACACACACACACACACACATACACACACACACACACACACATACACACACACACACACATATATATATATATATATATATATATATATATATATATATATATATATATATATATATATATATATATATATATATATATATAGATGGGTAGTCTTGACTGGCTAGTTGAGGAAAAATGTATTTGAATATTTTGAGGTTGCAGTCAGAATAATTGTTGGGCTAGGTTAAAGAATACTCTTTGTCATATGGTCGAGCTTTCGGAAATGATTATTTCCTTTATCAAGACATCTATAATAAAAGAACAAATTCAGATTTACAACAGCATTCACAAAACGTTAAAGATTACTTACTAACGTTGAGGTTATATAAATTTTGAAAAAACACGTATAAAACGGAAGAACAGAACAAGCTGATGGGTACAACTTCGTCATATAAGTAAAACTCCATTACAAGAATAAAAATCTTATTTTCAATAATCTGTACTTTCCCATCTTGCTATCTACAGGAAACCAGACTAACAAAATGGTCGACGTCAACACTGAGAACGCGGAAACTAAACCACAGAACAAATAGGTGATCTTCTTACAATAATTGACAATCGTCGATATATCAACATAAAACGGGACACGGTCCAAATAAAATTTAAAGAAACTAAAATTATTTAACCGAAAGAGTATGGTGTGAAAATTTTGAAAAGAGTTTTTTTAACAATTTTTTACAACTAAATAATAACTGCAACACACTTTTTTAATAGTTCAATGAACTAATGTTACTGCTTCTAACTGGCTAATAAATGGGCTAAATTTTGCTCTAATTTTAAAAGATTAGTCACAAGTTCAATTCTACAATTTAACTTGTAGTCTAGACAAAATCTGCTTTCTAGGACTACAGTAATATAAAATGAAAAAACAATGAAAAAACAAATATTCCACTGCATACTCCGGCTACTATGCAACTAAGGTGAAACAGACGAACTCATGCTGGAGAAATACTAAAACCACCAATGTGGTTTTTTTTTTTATCAAGAGTGTACACTCCACATTGGTGGTTTTAGTATTTCTGTCGACCATTTTGTTAGTCTGGTTTCCTGTAGATAGCAAGATGGGAAAGTACAGATTATTGAAAATAAGATTTTTATTCTTGTAATGGAGTTTTACTTATATGACGAAGTTGTACCCATCAGCTTGTTCTGTTCTTCGTTTTATACGTGTTTTTTCAAAATTTATATAACCTCAACGTTAGTAAGTAATCTTTAACGTTTTGTGAATGCTGTTGTAAATCTGAATTTGTTCTTTTATTATAGATGTCTTGATAAAGGAAATAATCATTTCCGAAAGCTCGACCATATGACAAAGTGTATTCTTTAACCTAGCCCAACAATTATTCTGACTGCAACCTCAAAATATTCAAATACATATATATATATATATATATATATATATATATATATAATAATTTATTCGAATTGTTGTTGCCTGTGAACTATTTCTTATCTCTTGATAATTATTAGCAATAACAGGTTTGTTGAATCTATATATATATATATATATATATATATATATATATATATATATATATATATATATATATATATATATATATATAGATATATACATAACGCAGGCCATCACACAAATTCAGACTTATCTATGCGGCAGAGTTATTGATAATTGGACCAATCGTATACGTGCCACCGTGAGAAGCCTCGGCTGACATTTAAATGATGTCATATTCCATACGTAATGGCATACATGGGTCTTTCAAATAAAAAAAGAATTTCGTTAATACCTCACACACAGCTTGATTTATTTCATTTCAAATTTCAACATCTACCCGCTCTTATTGGAAAACCCTTTATATATATATATATATATATATATATATATATATATATATATATATATATACATATATCAGACAACAAAAAAACTTCGAAAATCGTTGTCCAGAAGGTCTAAAATGGATTTTTAAAAAACTACAACCTGACTGTTTACTGACGATACTCTAAATGACAGAAAGACCTCAGGTCGTTAGCTATTTGGTGCAAATCGAAAAACTTCGTTACAAAGATATATCTCTAGAATAAATTGAATTGCACTAGCTACATCAAATTTCTTTTTAAAACATTTTTGTTGCATAATTACTCCCAATATAATCAGACATACCGAATGCTAAGATGTTGGTACAAGGAAAAACTCGACACAAAACCAGTGTTGGTTTTCGTGCTCGTTTTTCCCAAAGAATTGCTCCTTCTTCGTCATGATCATTAGCTAGTTGTGTAATACTAGTAATTTATCATTATTTATAAAGTGAAAAGCATGAACTGAACAGCAAATAAAGTTTGTGGAACAGTAATTTCACTTTCAGAAAAATTCACAGATCAATAATTTAAATATTCATTCAATCACATACCTTAAATCCAAATTCGCCAAGTTCGCGTAATATTCACTTCACAATTTATAGCGGTACTAAACACTCATATTCTATAACCATTTCCTATTGAATTGAGATCAACATTACTGATGTTAATATAATACGTGTGATATGCCCAATAACAGGATAAGAATAGAATCATTGAATATTTGCTGTTTTGAGTGAAAAAACATGACCGATTTAAATTTTTATGGTTATTAACACAATGTAACCATCATGTGGACAGTAAATCAATCAATGTTATCTAGATTACGTATAATAATATATTAAATGTTGCTCCCGAATTCATGGGACCAACTGCACCTATTTCAATCTTCCAAGGTTAATATTTCAACAAAACTGACCTTGCGAATTGAGAAAAGTTGTATTTTTTTAGGATGATATCTTCGAACCTGATTTGAAAAGTATAAATCTAACAAAGTTTCTTGAATTAATTAATCAGTATGCTCTGATTACAGCATTAAAGACAAAAATAGGACCTCTTAAATAAAATCAAACAAAGTATTCTATAAACAAATTGAAAGAAGTTCCATATCATACGTTACACTCCAGATGATAGGTGACTAAAAATCATAAAAGTAATGTAAGCGTAACACGTTCAAGGTCAGCTATATTCTTATTTGCGTATTGATTAAGTGTTTTTAAGGGAGGCTTTGTCATCGAAAGCGGCATGTTTAGTTTCAGAAAACGATAAATTCAATATGTGAATTGAATACTCGGTAATATTTCTTCTTTCAACTATAGAAATCTTTTTGGAAATTCTATATGGAAGTAAGAATTTGTTATTTATTATAATAACGTATGATTTTGAAATGGCAATTGATTAAAATTTTCACGAATAATCTATTCATATAATCATAATCAGAGATCGAAATGAAATATATAAATATATATATATATATATATATATATATATATATATATATATATATATATATATATATATATATATATATATATATATATATATATATATATATATATATATATATATATATGTATATATAGGGTTCCCCAAATTCAATGGCCTATTAGAAGTATCTGGAAAACGAAAGAAGTTAACGACTTGAAATTCGGGCTGCACGTAGGCAGGTAGGGTGCAGATCGGAACGGACTTTTGTGTCGCTAAAATTCAAACGGCAAACGTTAGCATACATGTTGGTTAAGTACAACGTGACTTTTATTTTTGAAAATCTCAAATTCACTTTAAAAAATGCTTGCTTCGCTCAATATGTGCAAACAGCAACTTGCATTGCATACCTATAGTTATTATTATTATTTCACTTTTTGGTTAAAGTCTGTATTTTTTTTTTTAATGCCTGACATGTGCCAAAGTTCGAGGTTGAAGATGAGCAAACCGGTGATATTTATTTGCGTTGCCATGATAGCCCTCAGGCCTAGAATGAAAAGTTATGTTTGTTCTAATAGAATTTTTCTAGTTTTTTGCCCATAAGTCTTGAACCGCTAGAGATAGGTATTATATTATATATAGGTACGCTAGAGATACTTTCAGTTGAGGAATTTATTCTTCCTTTGAATGCTGCTATAAAATATAGGGTGTCCCATTTGAAATTAATGCATAAATTTTACTTTTATGTTCTACCAAAAGAACATTATTTTGTGAACACCCTGTATGAGATACCTTGACTCCCATAACTTATTATGTTAACCTAACCTTATATCATTCTCTAACAAAAATTTCAGGGCTTTTGCTGTGATAGTTAAAAAACCAAATTTTCAATTAGGAGATGTTTGTTGCCAAATTTTTCGAAAAATAATTTTTATTTTGAAAATTGCTCAAGATAGGTAGGTATGTCATATGTTCTATAAAAAAGTTTCAAAATGTTAAACAGAATACAAAAGTATTAAAATATACATGGTGTGCCATTTGAAATAACATAGTGAGCATAAGTTACTCGTAGATCTGGCAACGTTTCAATGATGTTGCCCGAATTTCAAGTCGTTAACTTCTTTCGTTCTCTAGACACTTCTAATAGGCCATCAAATTTGGGGAACATATTTTAATTTCCAGCGGCAAACCAAATGAGCTGAAACTTGATATCTGGGGTTTGTTTTTGAGGCAGAACTAAACTATCTAAATTTGGGTACATTTCTCCAACCGCCGTCATTTTTACGTAGATAATTCTTGTTTATATATATATATATATATATATATATATATATATATATATATATATATATATATATATATATATATATATATACATATGTTTGTAGATTGCCCATATTTGGGTAGTAAGATGAATTTAATAAATGAAACTATCTTGTCTTCAATTCCCAAAATTATATTAATCAATGTACAACCGGTTTCGTTGTTTCAGAACAACAGATGTATGTTTTTTCATGTTTTTTCTTGTTATAAGCTACTCTTTATTTATTATTTTTCAGTATATTGTACCTGAAGATGTTGTTCTGAAACAACGGAACCGGTTGTACATTGATTAATATAATTTTGGGAATTGAAAACAAGATAGTTTCATTTATTAAATTCATATATATATATATATATATATATATATATATATATATATATATATATATATATATATATATATATATATATATATATATATATATATTTATTCGAATTGTTGTTGCCTGTGAACTATTTCTAATCTCTTGATAATTATTAGCAATAACAGGCTTGATAAATCTTAAAAAACTCGATTTTATTAAAAAGTTGACGTTTCGCCACGATATTCGTGGCTTTATCAAAACTTTTGATAAAGCCACGAATGTCGTGGCGAAACGTCAACTTTTTAATAAAATCGAGTTTTTTAAGATTCAACAAGCCTGTTATTGCTAATAATTATCAAGAGATTATATATATATATATATATATATATATATATATATATATATATATATATATATATATATATATATATATATATATATATATATATATATATATATATATATATATATACACATATATATTTCCTGGTACATATTTTAATCTCCAGCGGCAAACCAAATGAGCTGAAATTTGATTTCTAGGGTTGTTTTCCAAGCATAACTAAACTATCAAAATTTGACTAAATTTTCCCAACCACATGGAGTACATCGACCCATTTACAGGAAATACTTGCAATCCGTGTGTTGGAAGGAGTCAACTCCAGAACTCATTGTAAACCGTTATTTGTTAAAAATCAAATAGTGACCAGATTTCAAAGCCAACCATATAATCTGAAAACAAATGACAACTTGAATAAACAACATCACTAATCGGCTGAAGAAGAACTGTAGGAGCTAGAATTTATAATGAGTTACCGAGCAAATGGAAGGAAATGTACAAGAAAACAATGAAGAAAAAAACAATGAAGAAAAATCTGAAGGTACCTACTTCAACATCCTCCTTATATAATCGATGATTTTAAACTTTATATAAAGGACCATATAATTTTTAAATTCTCTTAAATTATATTGTATTTGACTTAATTATTCTTGTAATTGAAATAAAATATTTTTTTTACGTTCGTGTGAGAGGAAACATCTTTCATAGACTACCCTGAGAGTATCCCGCACGAATTCTCAGGGTGTGTGAGACTCCGGATGTTGCTGGTTACTCACTAAAAAACCTCTCACACATTCCTTGAAGTAGTTCTTCATCCTGCCCTTACAGCGTCCCTTAACAAAAGAGATGAGCTGCAAGCGGCCTCTATAGTTCATGGGATCTGATGACTCGAAGAGACCCGAGCAACACTGCTTTCTGCATTCTGCGCGTCAATATATCGGCCAGAGATCTGCATGCCGGAATAATTTTCAATTATGTCACACAGTTAGCTCTCATTCCGCCTAGACAACCTATGATTAGTACGACCATCCTTACTTTATGCCTTGGGTATAGTGTCCTCAGCTCGAACATAAAATCTCTGTATTTTTTCCTTTTCTGTTCTTCTTTCATCACCACATTATTTTCTGCAGGGGACGAAAACTCGACAACCAACAATTCTCTGAGCTCTTTGTCCATTAGGACTATAATATCTGGCTTTATTGCGTGGATCTGCCGAGTTGTTAGAAAAGCATAGTTCCAGTATATGCGAGCTCTATTGTTCTCAACAACCGCTAGAATTTCTAGTGGAACATATGGTAGCTCTGGTTCTTTGTCTATACCATAAACTTCTTTCAGTTGGAAGTAGAGAATTAGGAGCGCACCATTATGTCTTTCTATATACCTACCCTGATGGAGCATGGACTCTGCAATAAGACAGGATGTGCATAAGAGTTTCCTGCTGACTATGGCATGCTCTGCAAGTTGTTGGGGTGTCCACTTTCATTATGTTCTTTTTATACCATCTTGTATTTATCACTCCATCTTGACAAGCCATAACAAATCCCTCCGTTTCCGACTTAAGCCCAGCCGACTTCAAAAAGGCAAAGGATAATTCTTCCGATAGGCCCTGTTCTTCCAAATTCCTGTAATATATAAAGTGTAGATTTTTACTCATATGATCTTCGAGTAGTGTCTTCAGTTGTGCCTGTCTTATTTGCCTATCCAGTCTTCTTTGTTCGGTAGGCGTGATCGGTGTTCCTGCTAGCTCAGGCTCAATTGATATGCCGGTCATATTGAGCTTTTCCAAGGCTCTCCGTCCAGCTCTGAATAGGAATGCTCCTTGATTCCTGATTTCATGATGAGCTACCATTTTCAGAAGCGGGTCTTCACTTCTCAATATCCTTATTGCCATTTCCAAAGTTTGTTGATGGTGTTGGTATTCCAAACTTTGCAAACCCCTACCTCCCTGCGTTCGAGAAAGGTATATTCTCTGTATCGAGTAATTGGGATGCAGGTTCCGATTCATGTTCATTAGTTTTTTTGTGGATCTATCGAGATCGAGAATTTCATTTACCGTCCAGTTAACCACCCCGAAAGAGTAAGTGACTATCGGGACTGCCAAGCTGTTTGTAGCAGAAACCTTGTTTTTACCGGACAGCTGTGATTTCCGTATATCTCTAAGCTTCTTTTTGTATCTGGCTGTTAAGGCATCCTTGATTTTGGTTATCTCTAGAGCACCCCTCTGTTGCATTCCAAGAAATTTGTAAGTTTCTTGATCTTCATGGTGACGAATGATATTTCCCCCTTCTAATTCGATATAATCTCCTGCTTCCTCAGTTCTCCCTTTGCTTAAATGAAAGACAGCACATTTGTCCAACCCGAATGACATTCCTATTGCTGCAGTGTATTCAGCAACGATATTCAGCAATTGTTGCAGAGGTGCCTCGGAAGGAGCGTAAAGCTTTAAATCGTCCATGTACAGAAGATGTGATATTAGGTGTTCTCTTCTGCCTGGTAGCCCGGCCTTGTACCCTATTCTGCTAGCCCTCATCTCAACAGTTAATGGTAGAAGTGTTATGCAGAACAATAATGGGCTTAGCGAATCTCCCTGACAAACTTCTTGCTTATATGTTACCCATCCCGTATAGGTGGTTCGACCTTCTGATCGAATGGCAAACTTAGTTTTCCATAGCGCCATAATATATATATATATATATATATATATATATATATATATATATATATATATATATATATATATATACAGGGTGTATCACCAGGAACTGCATCGATGGATATATAGAAAACTAAACATAGGAAATATCTGCAAATTTAGCTGTGTAATAATGTCGATGAGGGACATCCGGCTAAAATATTTTCAAGGTGATGGCACTTCCGGTTATACCGGAAGTATGTATCAGCTTGCTTATTTCAAATGGGACACCCTGTATATTATTACATTTTTTGATTCTTCACAAAATTCTAGATAGATTTTGTATATAATGTCCTATACCTATCTTCAACTGTTTCGGAAGTATTACAAAAATGGATGTTGAAAAACTACAAAAAGTCCATTTTTTCAAATGAATACCTACAACTTTTATTATTTTATTCGATTCAGTATCAAAAATAAGGGCTACTTTTTATAAGGTCGCCTATTCCTAAATGTTATAGTTTTCGAAATATTTGCAAATTAATGGTTCCTGGTTAAAAAAAAAATGATTTCCTGAAATTTTGTAATAGTAGGCGGGTGATGCCATATTTGTTGTCGGCCAGGTTACCATGGAAACAAATTCCAAAGAGATGTCATTATTCGAAAAATTATTCTTTATAGTAACATAATCATGCCAAGTCGTTTGAATTATACAAACGAAGATTACCTGAATTTGTTTATCATTTATGGAGAGTGTAATAAAGTGATAACAAGAATATGTGATATTTTTGCTGCTCGGTATCCGCAAAAAACCAAGCCATCACCAAATAGGTATGGTTTAATTTTCTGCGTATTGCTTTTGACAGATCCAACATATATAAATTTTTTTGTATTATATTTTTAACGGTGTCATTTTTTTTAACCCTAAACCATTAATTTGCAAATATTTCGAAAACTATAAGATTTAGGAATAGGCGACCTTCTACAAAGTAGCCCTTATTTTTGATACTGAATGGAATAAAATAATAAAAAATGTAGGTATTCATTTGAAAAAATGGACTTTTTGTAGTTTTTCAACATCAATTTTTGTAATACTTTCCTGAGCACCCTGTATATTAAATGTCAAAATACTATTCATCTTACGCTAAAACAGAACCACCTCTATTAGGAAATCTATCTTGATTGGGCAGTAATACCGTTTTTTTTGAAGAAAAATATGATTATTACTCGATCTGCATACGTAATTTTTGACAAATAAATTCAAATATTTCCGAAACAGTTGAAGATAGGTATAGGACATTATATATAAAATCTATCTAGAATTTTGTGAGGAATCCAAAAATGTAATAATATACAGGGTTTCCCATTTGAAATAAGCAAGCTGATACCTACTTCCGGTATAACCGGAAGTGCCATCACCTTAAAAATATTTTAGCCGGATGTCCCCCATCGACATTAGTACACAGCCAAATTTTCAAATATTTACTATGTTTAGTTTTCCATATATCTATCGATGCAGTTCCTGGTGGGACACCCTGTATATATATAGGTATATATAAAGTATTATTATTATTATTATTATTATGTTTTCCTGTACATATCTATTGACATCTCTAGGGACTCCATCTCTATAAGCAAAACACGTGTTTAAAAAGTTCAAATGGCTCTAATGGAGAATTTTCATTTCGAAAGGAAGAGGTCGACCAAAATCTCCACGCACTTCTCTTTCTAAATTGTATACTATACTTACTATTAAACAAAAGTGATCGAGCTTTTGTGTAATGGTGTAGTATTATATCTAAAGCAGTTTTGTCCAATAGTATAGGTAGTATAAAATTTAGAAAATTTCCTTCGTACATAAAATTTTCCATTTCAGGCATTTAAGCTCTTTCAAACACGTTTTTTGGTCCTAGTGGCCGATTAAATTTCTGTTTACATTCGAGGAGCGTGACTTCTGCTCATAGAGGATTTTCAATCAATATTTAATATTTCGAATACTTTTTAATGTAGAGTAGGTATCGAAATATGAGCTCTTTGAAAAATAGGACTAAATTTTGAATTTGATTGTCAATTTAATTACTCCATAATATTTTGAAGTTAGTAAAAATTTTCTTGTGATGGCTGGACTTCTACATCATGAATCTTGGAGAAAAATTTACTAATCATGAGAATACAGTCTAGTTTACAAGTTCAACTTTTTTCATCAGTCTCGGAAGAATATGAGCAAATAGCATGTAGATAGTTCTTGAAAAAAATTATGTTCCGTTCGGGAAAATTGTAAAAGTGATAAAAAATTTACTGAAAAAAAAAGAAAACAGTTTGTTTTTTCAAACACCTCAAAAACTAATAGATATTTAGATATCTAAATAAAGATATAAAAAGAGGAGGAAATTTTCTATAAGAAATTTTTAACTCCTGGAACTGTAGGATAAATATTTATAATGTTCTCAGAGGGGTAAAAATACGGCCGAAAACATGTAATCTGACTTGCGAATGTCACGCCCATTTGGGACACTTCAACAATAAACATTATTGAACTATATTAAATATGGAAATTAAGGAATGAAAAATTTCAGGTTCTTACTGGATAGGTAAATGAACAATAATCCAGCAATAACAAATTTTTATCGCTATTTTTCGCGCATTAGTTATGCAATGGTTTTTTGCCGCTTGAACAAGAACATTGCAAGTGTGTTAACTGTTAAACTATAAATCTGATATTTTTTTCCTTTCTTGGAGCTAGTTTCGAAAGACCTCTGAATAGATCCCCGTTAGAAAATTCGATTTTTTCAGTATTTTTACTAACAATTTATTTAGTTTTAAAATTAAACACTCTAATCATAACTTTTTTCTCCTGATTCTCTTATGAACAACGCATTTATTTATAACAATTTTTTGAACAATAGGAGATGAACATTGAAAACAACCATTTCGATGTATTCATTCCGACCAAGAAGATGGCAAATGTGATTTTGCCGAAACGTCGAGCAGACTTCAACGAAGACGAAGCCCATACGCGGATACAAACCCTGGAAACCAGACAACCATATATATATATATATATATATATATATATATATATATATATATATATATTATATATATATATATATATAATATATATATATATATATATATATATATATATATATATATATATATATAGATATATATATATATATATATATAGTTGACTCTGAAGAGTAGGCAGGTTGAGACTTCAGAGTTGACAGGAAGCAGTACGGTTAGTGGAGTAGGCAGGTTGAGACCAAGCAATCGTATTGTTTCCAATTCCTCCTAATTCGAATCGTGGAGTAGGCAGATTGAGGCCACGATTCTGAATTATTCCCCCTTCTAATTCTCCTGAAGATGGCTTCGCAAAAGGAGCCGAAACGTCGAGATTTTTCAAATCTTTCACGCGGTTCATTCCGTGAACCAAGTTTTTCAAATACTTCCGACCGCGGAAATCTTTCTGAACATATATATATATATATATATATATATATATATATATATATATATATATATATATATATATATATATATATATTTTTTTTATATATATATATATCTATATATATATATATATATATATATATATATTTATATATATATATATATATATATATATATATATATATATATATGTATATATATATAGTATATATACCTATATACTAGCTGACCCAGCAAACGTTATTCAGCCATATAAATTATTTTTATCTATCTATCTTTTTATCTATTCATCTATCTGCCGATGTATCTCTATCTATCTAACTATAAATCTAACTATCTCACCCGGCAAACGTTGAAATTATTAAAGACATATTACGACCTATTCTCAGACCAACTATTGTTATTTTAGATTGCCATCTTGCAACCCTATTGCGGATCTGTGGATGAAATTTAAAAAATGAAAATCGTCGAAGGGTAAAAAATTGAGAGTTATATGAATTTTTTTATTAGAAGTCTAAAAATTTTGCCAAAAAAATTATAATTAACAAATTAAAAATAGGGGTTGATCGTAGATGAGTGAAAATTTAGGGTTATATCTATTTTTGAATGCTGCATCATAAAAAAAATGGAACAGAAAATTTTGTCTGAAAAATTTTTAAAAAATTGAGGGTTGGACTACCCTTATTATTTAGGGAAATGAAAAATAGATGTTGGCCGATTCTCAGACCTACCCAATATGCATACAAAATTTCATGAGAATCGGTGGAGCCATTTCGGAGGAATTTAACAAATAAAAAATAGGGGTTGATCGTTGAGGAATAAAAATTTAGGGTTGTATGTATTTTTTAATGCTGTATCATAAAAAAATAGAACAGAAAATTTCGTCTGAAAATTTGAAAAATAGAATTAAGGGTGGACCACCCTTAACATTAAGGGGAATGAAAAATAGATGTTGGCCGATTCTCAGACCAACCGCATATGCACACAAAATTTCATGAGAATCGGGCTAGCCATTTCGGAGGAGTTTAACTTGACACCGTGACACGAGAAGTTTATATATTAGATATATATATAAATATATATATATATATATATATATATATATATATATATATATATATATATATCTAATATATAAAATTATCGTTACACGGTGTTAGAAGTTAAACTCTACTTTATAAATTTAATGATCTATGACCAGCAATTCATACTAAAGTATAAAAATCACATAATAGCGAATTGTGAAATTTTGGGATTTTCGTCCCCTTAACAAGGCCCCCACCACTTATCAGCCTAAAAAAATTCGGCACTGTACTCATAGATATACATAAAAATGCATACCTACAACCAGGATTCGAACCCATCATGCCTGTTTATGTCACTCTACCTCTGCTCCACAAGGCGTGTGTATAAAGGTTATAGTTACTTAATTAATATTTTCGGATTTTCTACCCATAAACTAAAATAACCATCAAGGATATCTTGTTAGTTGAGTGGGCGACATAATACAATAATAATAAACAACTTTTCTGACTGCTACCGTTAAACAAGCTATAATTATTGATGTATGGAGGTTGAAGAAAGGTTGTAAACATCATTTTTTTTTAATAAAGACCGGTCCAATACTCCAATAGTAATCCTATATTAATAAAATGCAAACGACTATGCTTCTTCAAATTCCCGTTGGGAGCCAATTATTTTAATATACAAAGTAATTGTGACTCATTTTCAATTATTGAGGGAGTTAGTTGTGGAAATTATAATATTGATAATTTTAAAATTATAATAAAATTTCCCAAAATTGGGTTTATACGAGATATTTTCTAGCGTATGAAAATTTTTTTTCAAACTGAAATATTTAAACAATTCGAAAAATTTGTTACTTCTTCTTTATTACTCAGATTTCGTGTTATCTTATCAGCTTATATATTTTTGTATATCTTCTATACATCAAGAAATCTGCCAATAGTCAACAAAATAGTGTAAACTCAAACTCCTATTGACATCTCTTCTAATAGGAAAATAGGTGTTTTCCCATTTTTCTTAGTTCTTTTAAGAAAATTTTCTCCGAAAATAATAGAATATTGGCGTGTATCGAAAGTCAAAATTGGAACGAGGGAGTTTACTTCCGTTTTAGACCTCCTAGATCAGGATTCTTGAAATTTGGTATCTGGGATGTTTCTTGATACACATCAAAATTTGGGTTGATTCAGTCAAAATTTTCAAACATGGACAAGGAAGTATTAGGGAGATGCATGAACGATGACTAAATATGTAAAAATTCATTATGAGTAATATATCTGAAACTCAGCTTTTTGGATGATGCATCGAGGGTTTTTGTATACCGAAACCCCTCCAAATTGAGCAAAAGGGTTGAAAATTTCTACCTAGACTGTGTTGATGCTAAGAAAGTGCCGTTTAATGGTACAACCTTTTTTTCTTATCGCCGTCATTTTGACGAAGATTTTGAAGAAATTTCTTGTTTTTTCATAAGTGTTGATTTCCGCATCTCCACAGCTCATCCAGATTGAGTTAGAAGACTGAAATTTTTCTTACGTCAGTAATTGAACTATTTGAACTATTTTTTCAATAGAGCCATTTTAATTTAAATATAACTTTTTTTTATGGTTTTTGAAGATTTGTGCTTTTGCAGTTTGAGGTACATGGTAATGGGTTCATATTAAGGAAGTGTTTCAATTGATATTTTTTATGGCCGCAATTTTCATTTTGAGATTTCAAGAGTTCTTGAGGATTTCGGAGCATTATGCAGCTCTTCTGTCACTCAAAATAAAGATGGAAAACTGAAAATTTGTACGTGAATTCAATGGATATTAGCGAGTTGCTATTTGGGGCTTTTAATAGTTATTTATGTACCAAGTGCGTTATATAGATCCTAACGCCCGATGGCCGTTAGGATCTAGTAGTGCACGTGGTGCATACAAGATTTTATTTTTCACGAAATAGTACATTATGTTAGTAGGAGTAGAAGGCTATCATTATTGTTGAGTCCAGTTTCTTGCACTGCCGAGGCGTTAGCCGAGGCTGTGCAAACTGGGCGAAACATATAAAGGGTCTTCTGCTTCGAGTGACATATACTATTTGTTCTTCAAGCGTAAATTGAAAAAATTGAATACATTGTTTATATCTCAACTATTTATTAATACAAATATGAAAAAACAGTTATGGCTTGCATAAGCATTACCTTTTTATTAAATGTAATATTAAAGGTGCAGTTTTGTAGACTGCAGTTTTTTAAATTTAGGCCACTGCCACCGCTTTCGGCTTCGACATTCACAATCTTGTCATTGGTGTACATGTTATGATTAGTGAGGTGCTTGTCAGTATTTACTATGTCAGAAATATTTTCATTTGAAAGCTTTCCTGAATGTTAATCTCTTTTGATTCCAGAACTCGTACTTGGTTGTTCTTCTCAACGAAGTATTTTTTGTGCAGTTTGTTTCTTGCTGAAAACAGAATCTTTTATGTATCCTTCAGCAACAAACATCAAATTAAATAAAAATTAAATGACAGTTTCTACCTACTTGGATACAACGCCCATAATAAGACGTTGCTATCATTTCTCATTATTTTATTACTAGTACAATAATGAGCGTTCATTATTTTACTAGTAAAAAAATAGGTTATTTCTACGATCTGTGTTGTCGAAAATAATATAGATATTATTATATGCTTGAAGAAAAAAATTATTTTTTGTACACCTGCCATTAAAAGTGACGTTTAGTGACGTTTTTAATGCCTTTTAAAAGTGTACGTTTATAAGGTATAGTGTTAAAAATATTCTTAACACTCTTGTCAAAAATCTTTTTAACACGCAAAAAAATTCTTATAAACGAAGATTTTTAAAGACAGTCTCACTGAAGTTTCCTTCTATGTTCTTCAATCTACACCAGGCGAGAAAATTAGTATATGCAATTTCGTACTGCTGGCGCGACTTTTTTGGCAGCATTTGTAGTGTGGCTCTTTTTGCAGCCTCTTCAATGTCCATTGGTAACAAATCATCACTTTTATTTGAATAAATATTTTTATCGACTGACATTTTTTAAACTTTTATGAAGTGTTTTCGTCACTTATCAATTACGATGGTTACCACAACACACAACATACGCGATGCTTGTTAAAAAATCAAAAATAATTAGTTGTCAAAAGATGTCAAAAGTATGCGATTTCGACTTTTATTTTGTTACCAAAATAGGAAAGGTGTACAAAAAATAGTGTATGATATTCGTGTTAAAAGTGACTATTTTGTTCGTGGATTTGCTCCACTCGCTGCACTCGTTTCGCAAACTTCTCCACTCACAAAATGAAGTATCACTTTAATATCATAGATAGCTATTATTATATCTAATGAGAAATCGATTTCAAAATCGGTTCATTGCTCCTATCCATTTTCCTTCTCATAGTGGGCATGTCATTTGTTAATATTTTGACGTTTGTGAATATTTTTGTCATAATATTTAGTGAATGTCATTGCTGCTTTCTTTTTGTAGTCTTATAGAAATAATGGAAATGAATATGAATCTACCCAAGAATATCATAGAAAATGCAGCAAAGCTGCGAATAATTCATTGCCGGAGAAATCCAGAGTCGTATACGACAAGGATTATGAAGTATATAATCCATGAAAGTTGCTTCATTTCTCCTCGTTCAATTAGAGGGCATTATGATCCATAACGCCCGCTCATCACGCCCTAGGGCATAATGAGTGTGTTTATAGCAACCGTATCCAAGATGAAATAAACATATAATATACAAGTGAAAAATAAATGTTTTTTCTAACCGCCGCAATTTTGACGTAGTAATTTCGTTTTTGTAGGTATTCAGGCTTTGAGAATCTCTCCAGTTCCTCCAAATTGACTTGAGCGGTTAAGAATTTATACCTATGTGAAAAACAAAGAAACAAGGTTAAAATAAGACTTAAATGATGAAACTCAGCTGCTCACGCGCTCTTTAAAACATTAAATGAGATCAAATAAGTTTCATCTAATAAATTCTAAAAACAATTATTTTTTTATAAAATTTCGTATTTTCTGGTTAGATGTGATAGTGTGCCTTGGAAATCGAAATGCAGCGTTACAAGAACTCGACAGTTAATTTCGTAGAGTAGGTACCTACAGCAAGGTTGAAAGGAATGGAATGCATAACAAAATCATTACTTGCACGTTTATGATTAGACAATGATTGATAAGTTACGTGATTGAAACGATGAATTTCATTATTTCATCAGACAGTTCTCAATAGCCGGAAAGATATGAATTACTTCTCGTACTTGTTACGAAAATAACAGTTCGATTTACCGATTAAAAGTCGGTTTGAACACTGTCAAATGTACAGTAATGTAATAGCAGTGCCGGATTAAACGAGCGCCGGGGATGTAGCAAATTCGGCCAAGAGGCCCTTGGTTTGCTTTAGTTTCTCAAGTTTATGGTATTAAACTCAAATTAGAGAATGAAACCAACTGTGCGTGACAACGCGGAGCGGCTTTGTAGGAACACGTATATCTTCCTATATTTTTTTATTACTTTTACAAATCAAATTGGTTGGCTTATTTTCAAACTTTGGTAATAAAATAGTTCAAACGTATATTATTTTAAATATTCATTGTTAGGTACAATCAAAGTTACATACGAACAATCAAATTCAAATGTATATTCATGTAATGAATCCGTGATATGTACTTGTGAAAGAGCTATTTGAGCCAATGTGCCTAAGGTCACAAGTGTTGGTGTTACAATAATATGGTGGAATGTAAACTGATGCAACTAAAATACAATTTTATATTAACAATGTGAATCAAACTTACAATCTTAGCAACCTTATTCTGCGCTAGTTTTTAATATTGCCGTTTAGTTTTCAAATATCGAGAACTAGTTCCTAAACCAGTACCTACTCGAAACTTATTCAAAGACCCGAACAATTCGAAAGACTCGAACTCAAAACAATTTTTCTCAAGCATGGCTCATATCTAAAGAGCCTTCTACAGTTTTTTTCGTTGTGCCAAATATAAATGTATCTACATCAAATTCTGATAGTTTGATAGTCAATAGAATCCTATTTCATTTGTTCGGGTTTCACGACTAGCTCGATCGATGAAAATATCAGGGAATTTCCCTGTTAGTTTTGCAATGCTACCAAGTTGCGTGTAGTGCAGTGCAAGTAGTACAAACACATAATTTGTGCGGCCAGCGCTCAATTTTTAGAAATGTGGTACACCTTTAAATTATTGTAGATTTTGACACCAACGTTTCTCGTGCTAGGTATTATACAACCTTTTTTTACGCTTTTCTAAATTTATTTTATTTAACTGTCAGACAGGCGTTGGAGCGCGAGGCCCCCCAATTCGCGGGGCCCGTAGCAATTGTTACTCTTGCTACGTGGCTAATCTGGCACTGAGTAATAGGTACAGGAATGTGCAAGTAGTTTAGACTTTCTGATTTCATTTCAAAATGAGTGAATAATAATTAGGTGAAATATCATTTAAGGGTTGCTTGGAGAGTGGGTGAAATTTAGAAAGTTTTGTTGTTTAGGTACCTATATAAGGGTTTGATGGATGAAGTTTTGTGTTTTGATTCATGTTAGGAAGATGAAATATATATTTAGAGATATTTATTTTTAGAAAAGGTGTTTTCAAATTAACCACCTGGAAAATTTCACGATACAACAACAAATTTACTAAACAGTTCTTGCACGTTGTTATTATATTGTAAAATTTTGCCAAGTTTCAATTTTAAAAAAATTCTATCGCAGCGAGCTGCATTAGAAGAGCAGGTTTTCATGAAGTATCCAGTTTTAAAAATATAAGTATTCATTCAATTATGATTCTTTTTTCGAATTAAAAAGAAAATGCGCCCTGTAATGTGTGAACAATATTTATTTCACCCCCGGGGGACGTACCAAAAACAATAGGAAACTACGTACTTACAAACTTTCAACTCTATTTCTATAAAATTGCGCCCTTTATCGTGTAAACAAGATTTATTTCATCCTCCGGGGGGTCAACCCTCTAACCAATTCATATAGAAATAAAAAGCATCCAAGATATCGTACGAAACTACCTCCCTACAAAGTTTCAACCATATGCTACCAAAATTGCGCCTTCTATTGTGTAAACAAGATTTATTTCCCTGAGGGGTCAACCCTATTTCATTCAATATATCATACTAAACTACCTACTACAAACTTTCAATCCTTTTGCTCCAAAATTACGCCCTTTATCATGTGAACAAGATTTATTTCATCCACCAGGGGGTCAATCCCCCAACCAATCCGAAACTACCCATTTACAAACTTTCAACCCTATTTCTTTATAATTGCGCTCGTTATAGTGTAAACAACGCTGAAATACATAAACACATACATACGAAAATATATATATATATATATATATATATATATATATATATATATATATATATATATATATATATATATATATATATATATATATATATATATATATATATATATAATATATAAAATTCTCGTGTCACGGTGTTAGAAGTTAAACTCCTCCGAAATGGCTCGATCGATTCTGATGAAATTTTGTGTGCATATCGGGTAGGTCTGAGAATCGGCCAACATCTATTTTTCATCCCCCTAAATGTTAAGTGTGTCCACCCCTGTTTTTTTTTATTTTTCAGACAAACTTTTCTGTTCTATTATTTTATGATACAGCATTCAAAAATACATAAAACTTTAAATTTTCACCCCTCTACGATCAACCCCTATTTTTTATTTGTTAATTATAAACTTCAATTTTTTGACAAGATGTTTATTTTTATTTTGTCATGACTTAGAATAAAAAAATTCACATTACTCTCAAGTTTCTACCGTTCTACGATCAACCCCTATTTTTACATTGTGATTTTCATTTTTTTTATTTTATCTGCAATAGTCGTTCTGAGAAAGGGTCGTTATATATTTTTCATACCTATAAGTGATTAGGGTGGTCCACTCCAAACAACCCATATTTTTCAATAGCCATTTTAATAATTTAAACAACGTTTACCGGGTCAGATAGATTGATAGATATGTAGATAAATAAAAAGATAGATAACTATCTAGCTAGATAGATAAAAATGAATTATATGGCAGAACAACGTTGTCCGGGTCAGCTAGTATATATATATATATATATATATATATATATATATATATATATATATATATATATATATATATATATATATATATATATGTATATATACAGATATATGAAATCGAGTTTTTGGTGGCAAGCATCATAAAAAGTCATGAAACGAAAAACTATCTTGGTCCAACTTTGCTAATCGCACCCATTTTAATAAGCAGGTTTTCAAAGTGAAAACCTGCTAATAACCTTTCTCTAAACAAATGAAATTTAAAAAAAAGCCTTTATTGAGAAGTTAACGTTTATTCACGAAATTCGTGGTTTTATTACACTTTTCAGGAAGCAAAATGAATAATAGTAATAATAATGTTCGAAATTTCGAACTAATGAATTTCGAAATCTCGAACTAAACGTTGGATGTAAATTTCCAAATTTCCACATTGAATGTATTTAAACACAGTTGAATTATTGTAGACTTTTTTGTAAAACCGAGTGTAAAATATAATTATGGTAATAATGAAACTAATATCTTTCATTCAGTAGCAGAAACTTTCACCAATTAATTTTATGTTCTAACTATTAATTCTATAACATTAACCGCAGTAGCATAGGAATCTATTTCAGCTCAAATCGTCAAATCAAAAGGTTATGTAATCAAATTTCTGAAAAATGTTATTATTTAATAAGTGGACATGTTAGTACAATGTTTGATTATTTGCGTATTGAAGTAGCTATGTTTTTTTTTCACTTTCGGTGCCATGATTCATGATGATCTCTTGATGCAAGTGATGAAAACTGCGATATTTTAAAAATAAAATATTAATAACGTCGTACTCATATTTCAACCGAAAAAGAGATCGTTAAATATGCAATCGCCATACTTGAAAAAGAAAGACCTGCTTGTTTAATAAAAATAGATATCAAACAATGTAATTCGGAGTACTAACTTCAACATCTTCATCTACAAAAGATCAACCTCTACTAAAATCTAGAATAAACTGGCTACATTGGTACTCACCGCTTTTCCAAGAAGTTCGGTACTACCCAAGTTCAACACAAGGTCTCTTTCGCGCCACGCACTTGCGATTCAAATAACCACCGACCACTGTACGTAACCGAAAAATATTTTCGAAAAAATTTACGAAAAAACAGCAAATAGGTCCATTTTCAGTATACCGACATCAAACTTCCACTAGCCGATATTCATAGAAATTTCGGTCGCCAAGAATCGCACTTCAATCGGGTACACAGGTGATCAATCAAGGATGCTGAGAAGAATCGGTGTTCGACTGTCATGACAGATGAACGCCGTTCTCGGCCTGCCTGGACTTTTCATGGCTATTATTTCCGACCGGGTCTACAGCATCCCGCCAATGCTGGGTATTATGATGAGTAATTAGGCTTAACCACCGGGTGTGCTGCACAGATAACCGGTCAAGATGTCGGATAGTTCTTGGTATGAATATAAACTTAAAAGTTGGCTGGGTGGCACTATTTTGTATCGTGAAAGGTTATGTTCTCTAGCGAAATGCCGTATTGTTCATTTCAGGCCTTATGTCATAAATAATAAAATCTAGCTTGTACGCGAAATGTGCAAAAATATCAATTCATGGGTTCTGGATAAGTTTTTCAATTACTTTGTCAGAATATTTATTTTTGGTTTTAATAAGTATTTTAAAATGATAAAAATATGTGGAAACTATCTATGAAAAGTCCTATACTTGTAAAATTGATTAATTCCTTTCAATACGTTAGATATAGCAGCCAAGTGTATTTAATTGTTTTACTTAAAAATAGTTCAGAATACGATAAAATCTCCAGAGATTCATTAGACAATGAAATTCACATGTTTATATGAATCTTTGTCTTAAAATCATGCACAGATTCATCTCCTAATTTATTGACATTTTATTAGAGAACACTCTATATATATATATTAGATATATATATATATATATATATATATATATATATATATATATATATATATATATATATATATATATATATATATCGTCGGCTTAGTATTACAAGGTTGCATGTACCACGTGTACCATTTTGAGAAAAACGCAATTATATTTCTGAACTTTTGTAAAAACCAATCCATCATTATTTAATTTCCAATTTTTTGCTCAAAATTATTGAAAAACTAAAACTTTTCAGAATGTATGTTGGGAAAATCGAGATTCTGAAAATTGAATGAAATATATGAAAAAAAAGAAATACATACAACTTTGTGATTCTTCGCTTAGGTTTATACTATATCACATACAACCTTGTTTCATTGAGTTGAAACTAAAGCCTATACTTTTATTCAAATAACGAAAAATAAACTTTATTTCATAGCATGTCTTAACATAAACAAATCTTAATTGAATGTGAACAAAAAAAAAAGTTCCGGAAAATAAAAAAAATTTGAAAGAAGTAAAAAAAATATTTCATTATTTGCTAGTGCCTGCATTGTTTAATGAATTATTCTTTGGCAGCACACTATCATAATATTCCTTATCTACTGTAGGCATCCATCTGTACATGGACAAAATTGCATCAACTTTGTTTCGTGGCAATTCATGTGCCTTTTTGATGGGTTTTGGTGTTGGCAAAATAGTCACGCCACAATCTTTTCTTGTTTTCATACTCTGCTTGAGATTCACAGATTTAAATTCGGAGGGTCCGTGCGAGGTTTTATATTTCAACTCAAATACTGATTTAGTGAATTTCAGCTGTGACACTTTTGTGTAAGGAATTTGGTTGTACAAATCTGTCAATTTCATTTGGATGATTTTGTATGGTGCATTCCTATTGACTTGAAGAAGCAGACGCATTAGAGATATTGGGGAATAATATTCAGCTTTGGATAGGATCCTTTCTATGCAACTATGAACGGTATCTATTTCTTGTACACAGGAATGCCCTGCAGTTGAAAACTTCATGGTGATAGTATCCACATTGGGGTGCTCTTCAATGAAATGAGCCATTGCAAAAGACATTATAGAATTTCTATTTTGTGGCACACAACTATCACTCCAAAGAATCAAATCCTTAATTTCTCGATTTTCCTCTATCACTTTTTCCAATATTTTGTACACTGCACTTGCTATATCAGTTCCAGCTCTCCCAGATAATGTTTCTGGCCAAAGTGCACAGTAAACTTTTTTTGTTGTTGAAAGATGAGCTGTCATATTATATACCGTAAATTTGCTTTTATAAAAGAAAGAACTGATTTCAGCCTTAGGGCAACTGAGAACATTTTCTAAATCGAAGCAAAGTACTGGTGCATTGCTTTCGCGGTCTATATTGCGTTCTTTCCTCATCAGTTCTTTTTCTTTCAAGTGAATTTCATAGGCACAATCTTTTTCTTCTGGCAATCTGTTCTCTTTTTCCAGGAGACGAATTTCCTCACAAAGATCACATCTATCTTTTTTAGGAATATGGAAAAAGAGATTGAAGTTTTCCGTGAATATGGACCTGTACGACGATTCCTTCAATGCATCTCGATTTTTCTCTTGTATCCAGATCTTATATAGTTCATACATTCTGCGAATACTCAGGGAAGAGTCTAAGTATTCCCGTTTAGAGTCTTTTCGGCAATAGTGTGACTCGACGCGAGGAAACATGTTTATATGCTCCTTCACTAAGTTGATATCCTCTTCTACATTATATTTTTTTCTGTGTTTTCCCATTGTGCTCCTGCTAGGTGTATTTGCCGAGTGGTTTTTATTTCTGTGTGCGTTATAAATTGGTTTTTGACTTATAGCAAGCGTTCCCGTGAAGAAACTCTTGCAAACCTGAATTTTTGCTGATTTAACATTGAAAAAATAATTAAATGTTGCAGTCCTCTGAGAATTTTCTCCTGTTTTACCTTTTCTTCGACGTTCTGGAATAAATTTGGAAGTATTCGAAATAATGAAGAGATGTTTTTCAGCCGAAGTTAATTCATAAAATTCATCAAATATGTCTTGTCTTTCTTCTTGTGTAATTTGATGGGCACATTTCCAAAGGCATTTTTCGAGACAGTCTTTCTTATTCTGAATCTTTTTTGCCGGAACGACTTTTTTTCTAGAAGAGATGTATTCCAGACCTTTTTCGTGTAGTATTTTTCTTTTATTGGAAGCCCAGCTTGCAGGATCTCTCTCTCTCTTTCTTTTATCACGAGCTTTCTTCTGTCCTATTCATTAAAAATTAAATATGTTCAGATATGATAACCTGACATCGATAGAGTACTTACCACCACCATTATTAATCGAACAATTCTGTACCGGAAGATCATTGCATTTTTCAGTATTATTAATAATAAGTGCAATATTGTTCGTTTCGTTTCCGTTAGCATTTTGGATTTCATCATCGTTGATGTTTATCTCAGAATCATCTACACATTCCTGTGAGTTCCCAGAAGATTCACTGAAAATACAGGATTTGGATCGAAGAACAAAATAGATAACCTAACTTTATATACCTCTCGAAACTGTCCTCGTCTTTATCAGGATTGTAATCGCGATCTTTGACGGAATCATCACTATCTTCCACAAAATCACTATTCATGTTTCTCTATAATAGCAATTAAAAGTATTTGTTTCTTTTAATTATTATAATTTATAACAGAATTGAGCGGTAAACCACAACAAATACGTCAAATGAGCTCAGAATCGCAAGGTTGCATGTGCAATACAAACTCCACGTTTGCCTGTTATTTACAAAACAAGGTTGCATGGGACACATAGAACTTTGTAACTGAACTCAACTTCAGGTTTCTACATGCACCCTAGTTTCACTACATTTATATTCCTTTTCATGCGTGCTACCATCTATCGGATACTAGCAGAAGATGCGTAGTATTACATGCAACCTTGATATTCTGAAAACGCAATATCTCGAAAAATGTGACATGCAACCTTGTAACACCAAGCCGACGATATATATATACATATATATATATATATATATACATATATATATATATATATATATATATATAGATATATATATATATATATATATATTTATATATATATTTATAAATGTATATATATATATATATATATATATAGATATATATATATACACACAGGATGTCCCGTAAATAACACGCCAGAGTGACACTGGAGGTAGATTGGCTTCAGGTCAATCAGATAACATCAACATGCCCTTAGTAAAAGTTTTCTGGTTTTCGAGATATGGCCACTCTTATGTTTTTTGCAAAAATCTATACTTTTTGGTCATTTTCTCGCCTGCTTTGAATATAAATAAGTTCTAACTCATGGTCTTTTCTCTTGTGCTATCATCAATATATGGTTGAGACAATCGACTTATCATTTCAATAAAAACTAGCTCCCTAACTTCAAAAA
>JARQZK010003702.1:75000-160000 GCA_030704885.1 Cynegetis impunctata | reverse complement strand
TTTCATCCGTTTTTTTTTATGATACATCATCCAAAAATACATGCAGCCCTAAATTTTCACCCCTCTACGATCAACCCCTATTTTTCATTTGCTAATTAAAAACTTCAATTTTTTTGGAAAGATTTTCATTTTCATTTTGTCATGACTTTTTTTAACCTTCTACGATCAACCCCTATTTTTCCATCGCGATTTTCATTTTTTTTATTTTATCCACAGATCCGTAATAGAATTGCAAGATGGCAATCGAAAATAACAAAAGTCAGTCCGAGAATAGGTCGTAATATATTGTTCATACCCCTAAGTGATTATGGTATGGTGGTCCACACCAAACATTTTTATAAATTTTTTGGACAAAATTATTATTTTTATTTTTTTATGATGTTGCATTAAAAAATACATGAAACCCTAAATTTTCACCCTTCTATCAACAACCCATATTTTTTAATAGCCATTTTAATAATTTAAACGTTTGCCGGGTCAAATAGATTAATAGATAGATATAATGATACATAGATAGTTAGATAGATAAATAGATAGATAGTTAGATAGATAGAGATACATCGGCAGATAGATGAATAGATAGAAAGATAGATAGATAAAAGAAATTTATATATGGCAGAACAACGTTTGCCGGGTCAGATAGATTAATAGATAGATATAACGATAGATAGAAAGATAGATAACTATCTAGATAGATAGATAGATTGTTAGATAGAAAGATAAAAATAATTTAATTGGCAGAACAACGTTAGCTGGGTCAGCTAGTATATATATATATATATATATATATATTACATTATATATATATATATATATATATATATATATATATATATATATATATATATATATATATATATATATATATATATATATAATGTAGTATCATTATGGTCTCTACATTAGGAAGGTACCTGAATTGCCCAAAAATATGTATCCAGTCATTTTTGTACACACAATTTATCTTGCAGCTGGCACAAAACTATACCGATTCTTTATTAGATGTTCCATATATTATGAATTCGTCATACACTCCTGAGCTACCTAATTGAATTACTTTAGGCTCAATGAAAATTGTTCATTTTCAGCGGAAAACTTAGTTTACGTAACGACAAACTTAGTTTATTGGCTTAAGGATATAATAACATCATCCCTGTATTGAGATTTGGTACTCATTATGAGAATTATTTCAAATCAGTGACTTCAAAAAAAAGTAGAGTACTTTCGGTGGGCTGTGTCAGGTGTATAAATTTTAGGTGCTCTATATTCTATGATTTACTATACATTTTGGAGGTTTCAAGTTAATCATAAGTAATTTAAAATAAAATATGTTTACGACAGTTTACGTTCGTTAATTGTTCGCTAAGAAATATTGACCTGCAAAAACTGTGGTGAACAGATTGAGACATATTTTGTTTTTAATAATTATTTAAAATGAAGAAGAAGGAAGCACCTGTGAAACGTATAACAAATTATAGAATATATAGCAAAATGTATACACCTGACACAACTAACGAAAAATGCCCTATATACTGCTATCAATAAAAAACCATTTTGTCCATACTATATGGACAAAATGAAATAGTCTTAATGGACCTTAATTAAACGCATATTGCACAAATAAATTATTTTGTATATTTCAAGTTCTTTCCTGTGTCTCAAAAGGTTTTCGTTACTATCTGAATCGAATAGGATCTTCGCGTCCTCTCTCTTTCTCTTATTAGGTGGATATTTAGAATCAGAATCATTCTTTATTTCCTGCATGTTTGCAGTGACGATAAAAATGTGTGTTACTGTGGAGTTTACTCTACGGGAAGTCAAATGTTTTTACTGCTTAAAACCACCAATTTCTTTATTTTCGACTACTGCTATTTTTCATACACTAATCGCTTCAAGTTTGTCTGTTGGTCGTACTTTTGTAGTCGCGTGGCATATTGAAACAAATTCTTACGCCGTTATTTCTTGTTTTTTTCGTGGTTACTGAAAATTTTCGCGATGCACTTCTCTCGAAAAATACGACTTCAGTGACGGAGCTCTGCTGCTCACTCGTTTATTTATTTAATAGGTGACAACAAAATTTATTCAGATAGCTATTTCACTGTTTAATTAAATTACTATCTTCTTTATAGTGCGTTTAACAGTTTCGTCAAAATTCACTTATAATCAACAAATATTGAATCTAATGAAAACTTGAATTAACCAATATCTAATTCGTTTACAAAAAATTTATACAATGTTTGAAGATTCGAATTGATTTAATTCCTCTATCAATTACATTCGGAGAAACATAATTTAGTCCTGAAATTTCATCTTTATTACCAAGCATTACTTAGACTTGTATTTATTAATATACCTATATATATATATATATATATATATATATATATATATATATATATATATATATATAAATATATATATATATATATATATATATATATATATATATATATATAATACTATTTATATAAAAATATATATATATATTCAATTCAAAGGTTTTTATTTAGCTTATAAAGCTACATAAATTCACACATTTCTGACACAAATAAAGCATAAAAATAAAATATTTAAAAACTATGATAAAACTTAACCAAAATATAAGTACTAGATTAAATTTAAAAGTCTGTTTTATTTGAATTAATACTAGTAAGGTCTTTGATTTAATAATAAATATTCCTTCAATGATGATTTAAACTTGTTTAGGGATGATTGATTCTTCACACTGATTGGTAACTCGTTAAACATTTGAAGACCTTTATGACATAAAGAGTTTTGTCTTTTCACGCCTGTCTCTGAGAGGTGAAAGTTCGTTCTATTTCTTGTATTGTGGCCATGAATATCACAGTTTCGCTTGAACATATTTAGTACGTTTTCAGGAAGGATACCATACTTTATTTTTGAAACCAAAACCAGTACATTATATTTAAGAAGGTTTTTAACATTCATCCATTCCAAGATCGACAGCATGTGTTTAATTGGTGTGTATCTGTTGGCTCTTAATATCGTTCTCATAGCTTTATTTTGGAGAAGTTGAAAATTATCAATTACACATTTGTTACTAAAGTACAGCAGGCTGGAACAATAGTTTAAATGTGGTAATATTAGTATATTATATAAGTTTTTTCTTGTATCCAGGTTTAGATTGTCTGATAGTCTATATAGGTAATTTACTTCGATAGAAATTTTTTGTGTCACGTTTGAAAAATGTATTTTAAAATTCAGCTTTCTATCAATTACCACTCCTAAATATTTAATTTCGTCCACTATCTCCAAAGATTCATTTTCAATTTTGATGTCCAGATTTTGTTCGTTGAATGAGCCCAGAAACTTTTTTTTCCCAATAACCATTGGTTTGCTCTTTTTTGTGTTTAGTTTAAGTTTACAGAACTTTAACCACTCTTCAATATTTTTTAAATCTTCGTTTAAAACGGCACAAGCTTTCACTATGTCCTTGCTTTATTTTTGAATATTTTAACACTTTAGGAAGACTATTTATGTACAGTATAAATAGAAACGCCCCTAAAATGCAGCCCTGTGGCACGCCTACATTATTTTCCTGTTCCGTTGAAATGTTTTTCCCGATTGATGTTTTTTGTTTGCGACCATCTAAATAGTTTGTCAACCATTTTAATACTTTACCCCCAACGCCATATTTCTTGAGAATTTCTAGTAGTAGCTTTCTGTCTATTGTTTCAAATGCCCGTTTCAGGTCCAGGAAAATGGCTATCACAAACTCTCCTTTATCTAGCGTTTGTCTCCAATCCTCTAACACACTAACGAGGGCTGGGGGGATATATATATATATATATATATATATATATATATATATATATATATATATATATATATATATATACAGGGTGGACTACGACGAACTGCATCGATCAATATCTCAGAAAGTGAATGTAGAATAAATTTGAAATTTTGGGAACTTGCTAGATATTTAATCTATTCGGCACTTTCGATTGTACCGGAAATAGACCATCAGTCGCTTATTTTAAATAAGATACCCTATATATTACTACATTTTTGAATTCTACCCAAGATTCTAAGCAGATTTTATGCATCATGTCCTATACCTAAGTCTAAGCGTTTTTGGCAGATTCAGGTTTTTATGTCAAAAACGACGATTGCAAGCCCTAAAGTAATTATCAATTTTTTACTTACTTTGAGTTAGATTCCTTGTTGAAAAGGACCTACTTTAATAGATTTTGTATAATATTTGGATAACTAATCATACAGACTGTTCAAAAAATAAGATCTAAAATGAGATAGAGAAAACTGGGAAAAAAATGGAAACCCCATTTTTTTCTTGTTTTGTAGTATTTAGTATTTAAAAAAAAGTAACTTTGTATAAGGTTATCTATACCTAAAATTTGAAGTTTTCGAAATATTGCCAATTTAATATTTTTATATGGCGATTTTGCATTTAATCGTTAAACAATTACATCTAGGATAGCAACGATCGTATTTGACATTGCAAATCATCGTAATGGCACCCCGGTTGAATTATACAAACGAAAATTATTCAAACTTATTTATTATTTGCTGTATAGGCCCCAAGACATCTAGCAAGTTCCCAAAATTTCAAATGTTTCCTACATTCAGTTTCTGAGATATCGATCGATGCAGTTCGTCGTGGTCCACTATGTATGTATATATATATATATATATATATATATATATATATATATATATATATATATATATATATATATATATTATTTATTCGAATTGTTGTTGCCTGTGATTTATTTTTAATCTCTTGATAATTATTAGCAATAACAGGCTGGTTGAATCTTAAAAAACTCGATTTAATTAATAAATTGACGTTTCACTATGACATTAATATTTTTATAAAACTTTTGAACAATATTGAAAATTCTTTGACATTTATTGACTTGATAAAATTCAATAGAAAAGATTGATCTGTCTTGTTAAAAATTCTTTCAGTCTAATATTAACATTCAAAATTGTTTCATTAGAAGGCAAGGGAAACTACAGAAACCTTTACCTATGTAATGTTCGAAAATAATAATAATAGGGTACTATTTATTTAACAGAAAGAAATTAGTCACGGGAAAATATTAAAAAAGTAGAGCAGAATTATCGGTATAGAACGCTTATATGGAAGCAGCCGTTGACACGTGTTTCGGACTCTTTGGTCCTCATCAGAACGGCGTAGCTAAGTATTGGTTTAAAAATTTGGAGATGAAAATAGTTTAATAAATAAAATAAAATCCTCTGTTATGGAAGAAAATCACTTATTTGTGGTTTATTGTTTGAACTCTCCGGTATGGGAGATTTGGTCAAACTTTGCCACAGAGGCGATTAATTCCATCCGAGAGATCTTAGAAAGAGTAAATTGATATTAAAAAAGAAAATTAGTTTTGGGAAAATATTAAACAAGTAAAGCAAAAATTATCGGTATAGTTCGTTTATATGGAAGTAGACGTTTTTAATGAAATTTTTATAATAAAATCCTCTGTTATGGAAGAAAATCACTTATTTGTGGTTTATTGTTTGAACTCTCCGGTATGGGAGATTTTGGTCAAACTTTGCCACGGGAGGCGATTAATTCCATCCGAGAGATCTCAGAAAGAGTAAATTAACATTAAAAAAGCAAATTAGTTTTGGAAATATTTATCAAGTAAAGCAAATATTATCGGTATAGTTCGTTTATATGGAAGTAGCCGTTTTTAATGAAAATTTTAATTTAGAATTTCAAATTTTTTAAATGAAAAAGGGTACTTACATATAAAACAATGTAATTTGGGATCATTGCCATATTTTCAGCTAGCAATATTTAATTATTTATTCGAATTGTTGTTGCCTGTGATTTATTTTTAATCTCTTGATAATTATTAGCAATAACAGGCTGGTTGAATCTTAAAAAACTCGATTTAATTAATAAATTGACGTTTCACTATGACATTAATAGTTATTCAAAACTTTTGAACAAAATTGAAAATTCTTTGACATTTATTGACTTGATAAAATTCAATAGAAAAGATTGATCTGTCTTGTTAAAAATTCTTTCAGTCTAATATTAACATTCAAAATTGTTTCATTAGAAGGCAAGGGAAACTACAGAAACCTTTACCTATGTAATGTTCGAAAATAATAATAATAGGGTACTATTTATTTAACAGAAAGAAATTAGTCACGGGAAAATATTAAAAAAGTAGAGCAGAATTATCGGTATAGAACGTTTATATGGAAGCAGCCGTTGACACGTGTTTCGGACTCTTTGGTCCTCATCAGAACGGCGTAGCTAAGTATTGGATTGAAAATTTGGAGATGAAAATAGTTTAATAAATAAAATCCTCTGTTATGGAAGAAAATCACTTATTTGTGGTTTATTGTTTGAACTCTCCGGTATGGGAGATTTGGTCAAACTTTGCCACAGAGGCGATTAATTCCATCCGAGAGATCTTAGAAAGAGTAAATTGATATTAAAAAAGAAAATTAGTTTTGGGAAAATATTAAACAAGTAAAGCAAAAATTATCGGTATAGTTCGTTTATATGGAAGTAACCGTTTTTAATGAAATTTTTATAATAAAATCCTCTGTTATGGAAGAAAATCACTTATTTTTGAATAACTATTAATGTCATAGTGAAACGTCAATTTATTAATTAAATCGAGTTTTTTAAGATTCAACCAGCCTGTTATTGCTAATAATTATCAAGAGATTATATATATATATATATATATATATATATATATATATATATATATATATATATATATATATATATATATATATATATAATATATAAGTACCTATATGCAAATATATATATTCCATATTGGATGTTATTCTTTACATCAAATAATATTTGCGTAATTTACCTATAGTTGATCAAAACTGTTTCATGACAGTGGTTGTAGATTGACTATAAAGCGAAGATAAACAATTTCGATATGTAAAAAATATTATATAATCAACCTGTCTTCTGTATTATGGTAACTATTGTGTAGGATGTCTTAACTGACTGGCCTGGCCTACTCAAGAAACTGCAGCTGGCAAGTCCAACATAAAAAAAATATCAATAATAATCTTGTTATTAATTTTTTTTTCCTATCTCATTTTAAACGCAAATGAGTTCTTTTCGGCTAAGGGAGCGTACCCTAAAAGAAAAGACTGGTCCTCCAGGTTGGGGGTTGAGGCGTAGGGGTCAGCAACCCTTCACTTGTAAAAAGCTTCACCGCTAAAAAGACTTTCGACAAGCCTCGGAATCGGATGGACAATAACTTACGACGACATTTGGCAAAGAAACGGACCATGAGATTAGCTACCTGGAATGTACAGGGGATAAATAATAAAACGGTAGAAATAATAAAAGAATTAAACCAGCAAGAGATTGACATAGCAGTTCTATCGGAAACGAAAAGAAAAGGAAAAGGAAACGAAGAACTAACAGACTACCTTCACATTTGGTCTGGTGTAGATAAATCTGAAAGAGCAGCATCAGGTGTAGCTATTTTAATACACAAGAAGCACAAGAACTATATTAAAAACTTCGAATGTGAATCAGACCGAATTGTAACACTAACTATATATCTTTATGGGTATGAAACTGTCATAATTGGAGTTTATGGTCCAACCGATGACTCAATGCAAAGATAATTTCTATCAAGACTTAAGAAGAGTAATAGCAAAAACAAAAAATCACCAAGAAATAGTACTAACTGGAGACCTGAATGGAAGAGTTGGATCCAAACAAAAAGATGATGTGATAGGCCAACACGGAGAGAATATTATCAATCAGTCTGGAGAATTATTAATAGAATACTGTAAGGAGAATCATCTAAAAATATTAAATGGTTTCTATGTACACAAGAACATACATAAGTACACATTGGAAAGTCCGATACTAGGACAGAGATCAGTTATTGATTATTCTATTATAAAACAAAGATCAGCTATGAAGATTCAGGACTGTCGAGTAAAACGAGGACCCAATTGTGTGTCTGATCACTACATGCTCGAATTAAAAATCATTTGGCCCTTTAGGACCAATTTTGACAGATCAGTACAATATAGTAATACAGTAGAATATAAAAGTGTAGAAGAAGAAAGATACAAATTATACCTGTTATCAGAGCCCAGTATTAGAACACTATATGAAAATCGACTAAAGAGTGAACTTCAAACTTATGAGCAAGTAGATGATATAGAGAAGGAATATACCAACATCAAAAAAGCACTTCATAATGCCGCCTATCAAGCACTTGGAAATATAGATAAGAAGAAAAAGAAACAAAAACCTTTTTGGATGACGGAAGAGATAGAAGGACTGATAACAGAAAAGAAAAAATTACATAACAGGTGGTTAACAAACACGCGAAAGAACAGAGGAATATAAGGAAAAGAATAAAGAACTAAGAAGAAGAATTAAAGAAATAAAGAACCAGTATTGGGAACAGAAATGTATTCAGATTGAAGGCATGATAGGAGGATCCCGGTCTACAGAAGTCTGGAAAACAGTCAAAGGGATGAAGACAAATAATACACAACAAAGCGATCAATTAATAAGTATGAAAGAATGAGAAGAGTACTATGGAAAGTTACTGACAGAAAATCGCAGCGAATACAAAGAGATACAACATACGATAGAGGAAAGGGATGACAACTACCTACTAATAACAGAAAAAGACACTAAAAAACATATTATGTATATGAAAAATTTAAGATCACCATATATATATATATATATATATATATATATATATATATATAATATAGCTATAGAGCTAGTAAAATATGTAGGGAAAGAAATTATAAGCCGAATTACGAAGTTAATGAATAATTGTGTTAGAACAATACAGATCCCCCAGGAATGGAAAAAAGCCTATATAACATCGATTTTTAAAAAGGGAAATAGGAAGGACCCTGGTTGCTACAGAGGCATTAGTGTTACGGGTAGTATTAGTAGGTTATTTGGCAAGATACTCCAAGAAAAGGTAAGAGCAGATGTTGGCAACAGTATAAGTGAAAATCAGAGTGGCTTTGAACCGGGTCGCTCTTGTATTGACAATCTCTTTACACTACAACAAATATTAGAAAAAAAGATTTCAACGGGAGAGGAAATACATCTCGCCTTCATTGACCTCGAAAAAGCATATGATTCTATACCACAAAGTAAGCTCTGGGAAGCCCTGACTGAACTAAACATGAATACCCATTTGATAGCTATTATAAAAGAACTACAATACAAACAACAATACATCATATATAAAAAGAGGAAGACAATTATCAACATCCATATCAATAACCAAAGGACTCCGCCAAGGATGTAGTCTATCACCAATATTATTTAATCTCTACGTAGAACTAGTATTGAGGGAATGGAAAAGAAAGTGCACAGGAATAGGTATACCAGTGAACGACAACTATCTCTTTACACTTAATTTTGCGGACGATCAAGTACTTATGGCGCAAGATTCATTCGATTTGGAATTTATGCTGAAGAGGCTCTACACCGAATGACAGAAATGGGGACTGCAAGTAAGCCTACAGAAAAGAGAGTATCTGGTAGTTAATAGTAAGACGCAATTTCAAATTCTCCTCAATGACGATACACTTGTAAAACAAGTTGAAGAATTTAAATATCTTGGAGCCATTGTAGATCGGAAAGGACTAGGAGAAGGAGAAATAAAACACAGGATTCAAAATAGCAGAAAAGTGATAGGTTGTTTCAACTCGCTATGGTGGGATAAAAACATATCCAAAAAGACAAAGAAAAGACTAGGCCAATCAATGGTAGAATCAGTTCTCTGTTATGGAAGCGAGATCTTGGTGATAAGCGCTGAAATGAAGCGGCGATTACAAGCAGTAGAGATGGATTACCTGAGACGTAGTGCCAGGATATCTAAGCTTCAACACATACCCAATGAAGAAATCAGACGACAGATGAAGGCAGAACAAACAGTTGTTGATAGGATTGAAATGCGTGGTTTATGCTGGTTTGGACATTTAATGAGAATGCCGGAAAATCGATGGCCTCAAAGAATATTTCGCTGGCAACCTCCAGGAAAAAAGAAACGCGGACGACCAAGACGTTCCTGGAATGAAGGCATTCGGAAAGCAATGGAAAAACGAAACCTGAACGAAGATATTACCCAGGACAGAGAGGATTGGAGAAAGGATTGAGTAGGCAGCATCTGGCTGTATAATGATAATATTACATATATTGTAATTATCTAGCTCAATATATATATATATACAGGGTGACCATTGGGATCTCGGAAACTATAAGAGATACGAAGTCGTTTGAATTATGGCAAAGTTGCGCAATTTTATGAACAATAAAATGCCGTTTTCAAATTTGAAAAATTCAGAATACTTTCGAAGATATTCGGAAAAAACCGAAATTTTGTAAAATTGGTTTTATTTTGTCCTCGCCTTATTTGAAGAGATTTTAAAATAAATACCACTTTGTTATTGTCACCTTCCTTCCTTTATAATATAGTACTATTAAATTTCAAATCCGACGTTTCGTTTCCGAGATACTATCATCAACTTTATTTTTTTGAATACGGACCTGGATTTTTTAAGACGTTTTTTGGTAGCTTATTACCGCCTCAAAGGAATCACGTATCACAAAAATTAAAAAATTCAAAAAATTTATAAAAAATATCTGATGTAACAAATTTAATTTACGCTAGCAAGCTTTGAAATTATTAAAACAAAACAGTAATAACCAAAACAACAATAAATTATATAAGAAATATTATAAAAGATATTCAAACTGAAGACCTTCTGCTTCAATGCATTTTGCCTTCTTAATCTTGAAATCAACCGCTGAATGGCTCTAGCAGGAATTGATCGTATTTCTCGATATAAATTAAGAGGCAATTGATTAATATCATCTGGTATTTCACGGTACAAACGATTTTTTAATTATCCCCAGAGAAAATAATACAGAGGATTCAGGTCCAGACTTCTGGCAGGCCAACGCACAGGTCCCTGATTACCCATCCATTGATTCAAAACGTTGTATTTAATAAATCCGTAACTATTCGACCATTATGAGGGGGAGCACCATCTTGATGCCACAACAGTTGCCTTAAAATGTTTAAAAGCTCATCTTCTAATTGCTCCAGAATAGGGTTTAGTATTAATTCAATGTACCTTTCTGAGGTTAAACTGCCTTCGAATATTACAGGGCCGAGAAATTTGTTTCGCCACATTCCTACCCACACATTAAAAGATCTTCGCCCTTGTGGTCTTACTTCCGCATTCTGCCTTGGATTTTCTATTGACCAATAATGTTCGTTATTCCTGTTAAATATACCGTCTGTTGAAAAACTACATTCATCGGTCCATATTACTTCAAACAAAAAGTTATCATCTTCTGTCAGTTTGTTAGGAAGCCAATTACAAAAATTCATTCTTCTTACATTATCTCCCGGTAAAAGTGTTTGGCTTATATGAATTTTGTAGGGCCGATAATTATTTGAACGTAAGGTTCTCCATTTCGCATGCTTTGAAGTTCATTTTGACATTCCCTAATAGGAGCATTATTGCCCTTAAAAAAATGCTCAATAGGAAACTTATTATCTCAATATCAACTCCAGCTTACCAAATTTAAAATATTTTCCTCTTGCTCTGGATTTACACGACGGCCATATTGATTTCTGGGCTTACCAAAACTTCCAAATTCCACCAAATTTCTATCAAGTTTGGCAAAAAAGTTTTCATGCGACTGCAATCGCTCAAGATATGCTTGAAGATATCGTTCACTGGAAATTCTGGAATTTCTACCGGAAGCGTAATATATCCGTAGCATATCACGCTTCTCTAGGTTTGAAAACATTTTTAGAAGGTGAAAATAAATGATAGAAGCTGAAAATCTGACAGGTGTATGTAATAAATAAAACATTATGACATTTCCAGGTAAGTTCTGGTTCTTTTGTTTCGCAGACATCTTTGATTTAATGTAAATTAGATATTTTTATAGGTGCCAATGATTTTTCAATTTTTATGATACGTCATTGCTTTAAGGTGGTAATAAGCTACCAAAAAACGTAATAAAAAAATCCAGGTCCGTATTTAAAAAAATAAAGTTGATGATGGTATCTCGGAAACGAAACGTTGGATTTGAAATTTAATAGCACTATATTATAAAGGAAGAAAGGTGACAATAACAAAGTGGTATTTATTTTAAAATATCTCTTCAAATAAGGCGAAGACAAAATAAAACCCATTTTACAAAATTTCGTTTTTTTCCGAATATCTTCGAAAGTATTCGGAATTTTTCAAATTTGAAAACAGCATTTTATTGGTCATAAAATTGCGCAACTCTGCCATAATTCAACCGACTTCGTATCTCTTATAGTTTCCGAGATCCCAATGGTCACCCTCGAATTTGGGACACCCCGTATATATATATATATATATATATATATATATATATATATATATATATATATATATATATATATATATATATATATATATATATATATATATGAGTTCAGGCTCAAATTACAACAAATTATTGAAATAAAAACACCACATCAACTCTCAATCAAAATAATTTTATTGAAAAATAGCCTTGAAAAGTTTGTGATAAATATTTTTTTCAAGTTCATAATTTTCTACGGTTTCTCATTTTCACTCCACTGCTGTTCCTAATTGCATCTATGCAATCGACCAAAAGTAGAAAGGAAACTTCTAATTCCACCAGAGAAATACATCCGTCAATCTAACTTAAATTTTAATAGTCACGTTTCAACAATTTACCACTTAATAAAACATATGTAAATTCCAAGATACTACAATTTTACATACGCCTAATAAAATGAGCACATACTAATAATTTTGTACATATATTAACAAGAAAATTAGAATAATCTCATATGTCCGCCAAAAGGCGAGCTTCATCTCTGATACTTGCATCAAATTACAGCAGTTTCCCAAATGCCGGGTCGTGACTCGGTACCGGGCCTCGGAAAATGAATACCCGGTCGCAAAGAAACTCCAAAAAATTTAGCTGTTTTTTGTCTTAGTTTTTTTTTCACGAAAATATAAAATATAACTAAATTAAATTAAACTGACATTATTGAATGAATTAATTAGGTACAAAATGCATTATACCTACTTTTATACTTTCTGATGAGAATATTACAAGCTATTCTTGGAAGAAACTATCAAAAACAAATAACATCCCGCAATGTAGCGACTTGTGAGAGAACATAAACTTGATTTATTTTAATTATAAAAAACTAGTACTCATTCACTATTCTTTGTAACTTTTTTGCTACCAATTAGCTATCATTTACGAGTTGCCTATTTCTTGCAAATAAGAATATGTAAACGCATTACTTATTATTGTAAGTAAAACTTTCTTTTTTGATTTTCACTCTATTTTTTTAAACATAACAATTGTTTCCCCAAACACTTCAGATGTATACAACATTCTAACTTTTACAATGAGAATATCTATTCAATCTAGGAAAGGGAAATACAAATTGGTTGGAAAATGGTCACGAAGAAAAAATATTAAAATAACCGAGTCACGAAGAAAAAAGTTTGGGAAACGCTAGTATACAGCGAATAGTGGTTTGAGTATAAAATACTGGTTTTAGAGTATATAAAGTAAGATAGAAGATATAGATATGTTAATAAAATTATATTCCTACCACCTATAAATCTACAATAATTTCTCAACTTTAACGTTTAAGAAGAAATTTTATATGGTTTGAATGTTTGTTCTCGAAAAAGTATTCATCCAGAACTATGTAGATAAAACAATATTACCGAAATAACAGTTTCATTTAATACTTCAATTTAATGTATTAATTAATTAATTAATTAGGTGATTACTTAATAATAATGAATTTGTCTATTTGGACATTATTCGAACATCACACTGAGACCTATAGAAATACTTCTGAGAATATCATTTTATACAATTCTTTCCTGAACGACTCAGATCAATTTTTCTTCAGATTTAATGGAAGGCAGTTGAATAGCCTTATCGCGGTATGTTCCTTTCTCTGTTAAAGACAAGGGTAGGTGCGTGGACAAACTCTCCTTGTGTTGTTCTTATTCTTGAACTTATCTAAATAATCCTTGTGCTTATACATGAATAACGGAGCTCTATAAATAAATAGGCATGGTATGGTAAGTATGTTGTTCGAGTTGAAGATTCTACGGCAAGATTTACGAAATTTCATCGTGAACACTTAATCTAATCTCAAGTTTTTGTATAATGAAAACACGATCCGCCCATGAACTATTATTACCACACAAAACAATTTTATAGCTCAAGAGGGACTGTGTATATTGAATAATAGATGATTTTCAGTATATTCAAATCAATCTGATTTCTGACTGCATTCAAAGTAATCACTACTGAGCCCTATCTACCCACAAGATGGGCTGTCCATTAAAAGGGATACCCAAGACGGTAACTTTAGAGTTAAACACAATTAATTGACCATTATGTGTGAATAATTTCGGCTGAACAAAATTCGATCAACCTGTTGAAAATAATACTGCATTTGTTTTTCTCGGATTTATCATAAGTCGATTCTCAGTTCACCATTTCTCTACTGGTAGATCATTTCTCTACACATTATTTGCTTACACAAGGATACTTGTATAATCAGCATATATAAATGATTACATTCTCCAATCAGAGATAAACTCTGATCATTAAGATAGGCTGCGAACACAAGGGGTTCCAGAATGCTTCCTTGAAGTACTCCCATCAGAACAGTGGCCTTGAAAATGCATACTGTGAAGAAACAACTGAAAATATTGCCCTCTCGATTCCGGTTTGTAAGATAACTATTTACAAGCCTGAGAGATGTGTCCCTTGTACAATAAAATTCAAATTTATGTAAAACAGGCCCATTCAGTTAAGAAAAACTAACTAAATAGGTGATATATGCTGTTTGAGAAATATTATTTCAAACTAACAATAAAAGGAATGTAAAAGAAAAAAATAAGATGTTCATTTCTTTTTATTTTCACCTCACTGTAAAATTGAAGGAGAAACAGAAATTAATGATTTTCAACAGACTCCTTACTTCGATAACAATAGGATACCTTCTGTGTTTTTCTTTGAATCGTAAATGCATGATTCCTTTGAGCGGTCTATCCAAGTACATTATAATAAATAACATTACTAAATCTTTGAAAGAATGGAGAATTAATAATACCATTCATAAAACACGCTCTTTGTCAAACTTATACAAAAGTTTTATATTGAATAACACTTAAAGCTAAATGAATTTTCTAACTAAAATCTAGAGTGCATATAGTAGTCAATTGCTGTTGAGAAGGCTGCAAATCCAGCTGCACCAAGAACACCAGCTTTTACTCCAGCTAAAAAAGTTTAAAACAAAAACACTTTATTAGAATTGGTTTAATAATTGTCTTATTTTGTTATAATCGTTCAAATAATTTCCTCTATGAGTACTGATATGAAGTCAGTTCTGAAGAAATTATTATTATATTATTGAATAATATTTCAAATAGTTGATGGAATACGTCGTTACCACGTGATAATTTAACATGATGACCAAATGCAAAACTTGAATTTACTACGTTAATTCTCACAAGAATATTCTGAAAAATATGACACTGCGATTGCAATTTCGGTCACTAGACCATCACGGGCAGATTGAGTTAAGGACTGAATAAATAATTATAGATCTGCGCTTACGGGTGGAAAAGAATTATTGCAGGTACCTAAACGACCAGATTGACTTGATATATTCTCCTATATTTAGTGTATTCAAAGAATAATGATTTTTCTAAGAACATTTTATTGTAACAGTTTGGGAAATCCACTCTGATTAGCCCTTCTTGAAATATGTTGCTCTTGTCTATTTAGGTACCTGCAATCATTCTTTCCCACCCGTAAGCGCAAAGATTCTATTAGAGTGTTTCTCTTTTGGTTCCTCAATCTCCCGAAACTCTTTCTTATAGGTGAATATTTCTATACCACAGAAAGGTTCTGGGCCAGTAAATGGTATTCGTGCTGCCTTTATGACAAGTATATTCGCCTCTTCATTTCTTTTGAGTCGCATTCCGCTGAGTAAAAGGAACCCTCCTTATAACAGATGTCTTTTCAAAATTTAATGCAATTTCATATTCTTTTCTTTTAATAATATGAATCTGAAGTTGGTTTTTTCAACTAATATTTGGAATACATACCTCTTAAACCTATTAAGCCTCCAGTAACTCCTCCAGCATATGTACCATTCTTCCAATCTGATTTCCCCCTCATCTACAAAATAAATTTCTTCATTCAATAATCACACATTTATAATGATCTAAAGTTACATCTCTTAACATGCAATTTAATTCTATCCTGAAATTCTTGACAATTTTACCAAAACAAAAACCTCAATCTGATAAACAAACTCACAGTTTCTATACTGCATTCAACTGCTGAAAACAGAGCACCTATCAGAGCAAAATTTTTTGCATAACTAAGAGTAGTTGTTTTCATTTCTCTGAAAACTTGTCTAGCCGTCTGCTGCTCTACATCTGTTGCACTTGGACCAACACTAGAAGAGAAAAGTCCTATTGCTGCCCCTAACCCATAACCTGCAAAAACATTTAAGGTAGGTAATTAATTTTAATTCAGAGTACACAATATAAAAAATTGTTTCAAAAGGGATACCTACCTATTACACAGCTCATGAATGATTTGAATGGACAACTTTCAAAAAACGCTTCTACCATTTTTTCCTCGTTAGTTTTAATTTGTACTGGGCCTAATGTTTTGGGTATAATGATGTTTTCACGAAAGCGATAATTATTACCCACAAAGTATTTTGTTAGATAGGACCACTCTTCAGGGGACATATCCCGTCTAGAGTTTTCCATTTTCGAGATATTTATTTTTAAAAAATTTAAATTACATTCAATGGATTAAAAATTGTGAGAAATTCACAAAATTATCTCATATAATTGAAAATTGAACATTTATATATCCTCTGAACTGCTCTGAACCTATGAAGGTTAGGTTTAAAATTATTAGGTTATAACATAGAAAAAATTCTCTTTATTTTCAAATCTTCATGATTATTATGAGTATATAGGCGTCCGAAATTAAGATCGTAGCGCCGGAACGGCTAATATCGGTACTAGAGCATGGGAGATTAGCTGCTTTGTTTACATTGGTTGTAATGGTATTTACGTTCATTTCGTTTTGAGTTTTCGAACGTTTATCGTCGTAATTTGTATTTTTTTTGGACTTTGTATTTTCCTGTGATATATTGTGTTTGGATTGAGGACAATTTTATCTCTGTTATAGCAGTAGATAGATAGATATAGCAGTAGATAACCTACCTACCTGAAGTTGAAATTTATACTGTGAGAGTGAGTTTTTATCATTGAACATAAATTATCATGATCGAACGATTGAACCTATTCTAAATGTATAGTTGAAGGGGAAAATGTTTTGAATGCCGGCCATCTGGTTTTGGCTGGTCAAATGGAGGCAAATTATGATTCCATTCAAGTGTATGCATTGTGTTTACAGTCTACTGCTCTCAATTCTGATCCTCATGAAATTAAGGGTACTTTGAATATTGAGAACTCCTTGTCTGTCAGGAGTATCTCATGCTCCCGTAAAGCTTAAAATAGCGGCAAATGTAAACATATTTCAGCATTTCTAGTCAAATATGTTAGGTAAGAAGATCTTTATCCTGAACAATGATCATTTGAAACTTCATTTTAATTACTTTTTAGGGAGGATGTTGAATCTTTAGAAAAAATTTCCCCGACTGACATCAAATGTGTTTGGTCCACACAAAAAGCAGTCACCAAGGACAAATACAAACCAGTTCCTATAGACTAGATGCCTTGTTTGAAGAATAAAATGAGGAAACCAGTTATAACAGTGGATAAAGAAGAAATAATGAATTTTTTCTGTCGCAGCCTTCCAAATTCTGCTATAGCCAAACATAGGTTGGTTTTTTAAATGTGACAATGGAACATAGTTAAATAATACCATTTTTTGCCCGAAAGACAGGGTAGACCAGTATGTGAAGATGAAATGAACAGGTTTTCAGAATCATGCCGTTCTCATCATAATAACTGCAATCAAGCAGTTCTATATAACTCCTGTCAATCATCTTGCATGATGCATTTAGCATCTGTTGAAATACAGCAACAGAAAACTTGTTGTTCACAACTGTTTTCAAATCTCTTTCCAGAAGAGGATGAAGAGGTTTTTATGAATTTTCAACAGCATTCAACTGAATGGGCGAAGCAAAGGAAATTCAGGGTGACCGGAAGTAGGTGCTATGAATTATTCACCTATTCCAAAAGCGAATGGAACACTAAAGCCCTGAAGTATTTTTACCCTAACTTGGTAAATAATAAATATGTAAGGCATGGCTTGCAGTGGGAGCATCGTGCACGAGAAGTATTCCAGAAGAGTACAGGAGCCGATATTTTTGAATGTGATTTGATGGTGATTTCTCATTCAAATAGATGGCTGGGATATTCCCCCGATGGAATAATATTTTTAGAATGAAATCCAGCTTACCTTTTGGAAATAAAATGTTCTTTTGAAGGTAAAGTAATATACTCTTTACAACACTGATCAGTTATTCATACTCATGGCACAGACACTAAATATATCTTTTATCAGGTAGTACGAAGACTATCACAAAAGCTCTCAAAAAAATCACTTATGTTATCCAAGAAATGGGGAATTTAAGTTGAAGAAGCACCATAAGTATTATGGGCAAATACAAATGGGGATGGCTCTTCTTAATCTACATAAGACATTTTTTGTTATATACGCATCTTTTGATGACAGTATTTTGGTAATGGAGGTAGATTTTGATTACGAGTTTGCAAAGAGTATGTTATCTGTAATAAAAAAAAAATTATTTCAACAAAATGTTGCATGTTTTATGTGGAAACCAGGGTATGTGATTGATAAGACATCAGGTACCTATATTTTTCACTAAGAATATCATAATTGAAGACATGTCCTCAAATATTAACTAATATGAAATTGCTCCAATAGCAAGAACGATTAAAGGGAACTGCGGTAGCAGGTTAATGATGAGATGATATCATACTTTATATATATATATATATATATATATATATATATATATATATATATATATATATATATATATATATATATATATATATATATATATATATATATATATATATATATATATATATTAAAAAATAACAGACATAATAAATACAGAGCTTAATAATTTATTGAAATTATTATTAAAAATGAAATTTTCACAAGAACAAAAAAATAATGTTTATTCAGATAGATTAAGTACTAGTTATGGTCAGTTTTTTTTATAAGGGTTTAAAGCAATCCAATGAATTGCCTGATATTAAAAACTGTGATAATCTTATGAGATTTAAAGGGTATTGTACTGACTATGTTAAACAAACTGTTGGATTATAATTATGAAAATATATAACTATTTAATTTTTTTGTTATGAAATTTAGATACATTTATTTTGTGATACTTTAAAGAAAATAATGTGAATATTTCTAGTCAAGTGCTAAATAAAGTGATTTTTATTGTATAATCAGTTTTTTATATTGGTATGTTGAAGAATACATAATTTAGGTAAATCCTTGAGGTACAGTAAAGAATATGCAGAAAATAGTTTCTCTATTTGTTACATGAAAGATAGTACAATTGATTTGGTTCAGGCTTTCACGATCAGTTTATAAACCCAAACAAGGACAACACTAGTTAAGGTACAATTAATTTTTTAAGTATCTACTATCTGCTAAAATTGGTGCTGATGAGTTGGTTATTGCACTAATAATAACAACTATATCTTCGATCAGTGGAATCATATTCCAGTTCAATTTTCCAGATAATACATTGAAAATTTTCAGTCTTTGGTTTGAGTGTTCGATATGTACCCTAGCTGAAGCAATTTTTGCATTTAAAATTGCATCTTCTGCAGAAAGTTGTTTCTTCTTTTTAAGAAATGGTGGCCTTATTAATTTTATTCTGTTTATTTTACAAATGTCATCAATTAGAAAGCCCTTGTCAACCATAATTGCATCCCTGCCAGAATCTAATAATGAAATGATGTTGCTTTCTTCAAAAATTAATTTATCAGAAGCCCTACCTCCATACGGTTTGCTTATGAACGTTATAACACTACCTGGTGATATTCCTATCATAAACTTCACAGTCATATGTGATTTATATTGGGAGTAAAACCTGATCCTACAACACAAACACTTGGGAGTTTGTACAATTTCTGTGCAATCCAAAATAACCCAAAATAATATCACATTTTGAAATTCTGCAAAACACTTGGGCATATTTTTCATTATATCTATTTGGGTAGGGAAATGTATAAGTGGCTTCAAAACTGATTATAGCATTGGTATTATTTCAGAGATGTAATTTCTACACATCTCTTGAGTTATATTGAAATGAGCACCCAAGGTTACATAAGTGAGACTAAGTCAAACGACGAGCTTTCTTATCTTTATAATATGTCTCAAACACTTTCACCACGTAGTCAAATATTTGAAAGTTATTGACACAAGTAAAGCTTCTCAGTTTATCATCTTTGACAAGCAGTTCACATAAAGTCAATACTTTCGGAGTATTGACTTGAACTTCAGCATCTCTAAATTTGGTGCCACCTAGATTGGGTTGAGATCTCATTAATGTGAGCATGGTTTCAGCAGCATCCTTGTCAGCCTGATTTTCTTCCACCATATTTTCACAAAATGCATTATTTTCATTTGATTCTGCTTCATTCACCGAGTTGTCTATCCTCCCTTCTATCTTCTTCACAGAGCTTCTCACTGAAAATCTAAAATCTCTAGATGATGGCGAATATTCAGTTTCAGTTATAAGTGGAAGTTTCTTTGTGGGAACAGCATTGGACTTCAAATATCTACGTTTTTGGTTAGCTGAAAATTGCACATCATCACTTGGTATAATTCTATATGGAAAAACCCACAAACTTACCATCGGGAAAATAACTATCATCAGTAAAGTGTAAAGAACAAACTCGCATATGTTTAGACACTTGTTTTCCAATACTTAAGTTATGAATCCACGCCTTTCTTCTGTCCATCATTTCCTTGTTTCCCAACTTTATTTGGAATGCAACTTTGAATTGTCCAGCTTTCGGAAAGGTATGTAAGCTATATTCGGGTTTTTTTGCCCAAGATGAACAATAGAATACACAACAATAGTGATTCATCTCTTCTGAACGTTTGTAAACGATCCAAAATACAATTAAAACTCAACAACTTCTCATATAAAATACACGTAAACAGATGTAAACAAATCAATCTATCTCCCATGCTCTAGTAATATTCGACACCGGTAGGGGGCGTATCGCTTATTATGTTTTCCCTATAGAATATGGTCTCACAAGGGCCGAAAATGAGCTTTAGCAAAAAAAAAAAGGAATATATAACAAAAATCTTCAATTTTATAAAGAATTTAATAAGAAACTTTGATTTACACTGACGTTTAGGCACGCCGCGTACGAGCAACTTGAATTGCTGGTGATAAAAAATTGACGTGTTAAAAAGTTGCAGTTTTACTCCCCGCACGGGCAACTAGGGATGTGAATAAATAATCGATTATTTTTTTTTCATTGTCGATTTTTTATAATCGATTTTACTAATGGTAAACATCGATTTTTAATAAATCGATTATAAGAATTACACATTTTAAATCGATTTTTGTAAAGGGTGCTATCTGTGCGATGGATGAAAAAATGGATGTTTACTGAACAAGTCGATAAAAAAATTAGCGCCATCTGTACGTACTAATATATAATAAGTTGTGATCTTTTTTGTTTTTATCATAGAAATCTTAATATATATCTGTACTCTATATATAGTATATATCTATGGTTTTTATTTTCATCTTTGAGGTGTCAAAATAATTGTCGTTAACCATAAAAATGTCTTTCTATGGGTAAAACTCCTACTAAAAGTTGCTGGCGAAAGTAAGAAAATCTGAAAATGTTCCATTTGGCTATTTTTTGATACTTATTATCTTGAATAATTTTCACTTTAATTAAATTAAGATTAAATATTCATAATATATTTCCACTAATACATCGAATAGGCATTTTTCGTATAGAAAGTCGAAGTATAAAGAAAAATCGATTATTTTTCTTTTAAATCGATTTTTCACAAATCGATTTATCTCTAAATAAAAAAAATCGATTATTTAATAATCGATTTTTCCGAATCGAGGTCACATCCCTACGGGCAACTGAATAGTTGCCCGCACCTACCAGTTCAAAACGGATGTAGCAAAATCATCTGTGTGTGCTATCGCACTGAAACGAAAACGAAATCTAAAGCGATTTTGGGATCGTCCTATTTTAAGCCAAATACTTTTCAAGGGTCAATTTCATCAGCTGTTTAAGGAATTGGGAGGGTATCCAATAAAATATAACTCTGGAAGTTATTTAACTTATAAATTTATCTATGTCGAACGACATAATTACAGAATTAATATTCAAACAAAGAACATTAACAATATAAACCAATGCATTCTATTTCGGCAACTAAATAGTTGCCTGCGAAAAGTAGCTCGTGCGCGGCTGGCCTAAATGAAAATTTATGTGAAACGTCAAAGCTTGCAAATGACAGTCAATCTAGATATTTAGAAACTACAAAATCGTTATGACTTTAGCAGCCCAACATTACTTTCGGTCATATTTTTAGGGTTGATATGATTCATTTTTATATATGGTAGGCGAAATAGCTATTCGCATTACTAGGGAGGAAAGTGCCACCTTACCTCTCGTAGAATGTAGGTTACAAAAGGCACTTTACTCCCGTGTAATGCATATGATTTTTCCTTCTACCCAAATTGAACCTTTTTTGAAACTTTATTTACAGCACAAATAACGAATTTATGTTTAATGTCACTGTCAGTCAGCCACGGCATTCTACATATCGAGGGATGAAAGGCAGGACCTCGTAAGTTCTGGACAACGAATTTTACAGACTGAACAGTTACAAGGTCTCGCGTTCACAATTTGCCGCGAAATAGATACGAGGTAATGTTTTCTTTCATTTCAGCCAAATCGGATATTTTATTTGCTTTGAATTTAATATTATAGATGGCGGCACTCGTACTAATAGAAATTATACTAAAATCTCAATTTCACAAATTTTGCTAGTTACGAAGTCCTGCCTTTCAGCCCTCGATATTCAAAATGAGAGGGAGGAAAGTGAGTACTTTCTGTAGGGGTGGAAGGAAAATAGCTATATACCTAACAAGTGCGGAAAATTTAACTTATGCATTTATGTAGATCTTGTGTATATACTTATATATATAGATATACATATATATATATATATATATATATATATATATATATATATATATATATATATATATATATATATATATATATATATATATATATATATATATATATATATATATAAATATATATTTATTATTTGCTTTACGAATCGTGAATTTTATGTATTAATTTCAAAATAAGGGTATTCGATTCCTGGGTGGCGAGTAAATGAGTAGTACTCTTATATCTTTGCCAAGCTTTCGCAAATCTTTATTTGCTTCATCAGGGCTTCTACAAAATTAAAAATAATGTTAAAATGTGTGTTACTCAACCTAGATTTGTTGTTATTACCGACTTTGAGGTTAACTATGAAATATCACGTCTGCCATAACAAAAAACTTCCACGAATTACATACAATCCCCAGTTAATTTGTATTTCGATAACTAAATTTGGATGTAATTTTATAGTTGTATATTTTAAATTTGTGAATTTTTCCAATGGTGATTTTGGGGATTGTATGTAATTCGTGGAAGTTTTTTGTTATGGCAGACGTGATATTTCATAGTTAACCTCAAAGTCGGTAATAACAACAAATCTAGGTTGAGTAACACACATTTTAACATTATTTTTAATTTTGTAGAAGCCCTGATGAAGCAAATGAAGATTTGCGAAAGCTTGGCAAAGATATAAGAGTACTACTCATTTACTCACCACCCAGGAATCGAATACCCTTATTTTGAAATTAATATATAAATATATATATATATATATATATATATATACTACAAAGAGGAGATTTATCGCGGGGAAATATTATATAAAACAAAAGCAAAATTATCGGTCTAGCCCGCATTATGTCGAAGCAGCCGTTGACACGTGTTTCGGACTCATTGGTCCTCATCAGAACGGCGTAGCCAAGTCTGCTTGTTGTTGCTGTTTCATTTCCAGGTTTTCCATCGCATACTTGACTACGCCGTTCTGATGAGGACCAATGAGTCCGAAACACGTGTCAACGGCTGCTTTGACATATGCGGGCTAGACCGATAATTTTGCTTTTGTTTTATATAATATTTCCCCGCGATAAATCTCCTCTTTGTAGTTTATTTCCACGGTCCAGGATCGCGCGGATGGCATTAATCGCCTCCGTGGTCATAGTTAGACCAATCTCCCAAACCGGAGAGATCGAGCAATGTACCACAAATGTGTGATTGTCTTCCGAAGCAAAGGATTCTGCTTGTTGTTGCTGTTTTCATTTCCAGGTTTTCCATCGCATACTTGGCTACGCCGTTCTGATGAGGACCAATGAGTCCGAAACACGTGTCAACGGCTGCTTCGACATATGCGGGCTAGACCGATAATTTTGCTTTTGTTTTATATATATATATATATATATATATATATATATATATATATATATATATATATATATATATATATATATATATATATATATATATATATATATATATATATATATATATATATATATATATATATATATATATATATATATATATATATAATCTCTTGATAATTACTAGCAATAACAGGCTGGTTGAATCTTAAAAAACTCGATTTTATTAAAAAGTTGACGTTTCACTATGAGATTCGAAAAAATTGAAATTTCTTTGACATTTATTGATTTGAAAAAATTTGAATAGACAAAGACGACTTTATTCAGTCCAATATTAACATTCAAAATTGTTATCATCAGAAGGTAAGGGAAACTACAGAAACCTTTACCCACGTAATGTTCGAAAAAAATAATAATAGGTTACTATTTATCTAACAACAAAGAAATTAGTCGCTGGAAAATATTGAAAAAGTAGAGCAGAATTATCGGTATAGAACGCTTATATGGAAGCAGCCGTTGACACGTGTTTCGGACTCTTTGGTCCTCATCAGAACGGCGTAGCTAAGCATTGGATTGAAAATTTGGAGATGAAAATAGTATAACAAATAAAATCCTCTGTTATGGAAGACAATCACACATTTGTGGTTTATTGTTTGAACTCTCTCTCTCTCTCTCTCTATATATATATATATATATATATATATATATATATATATATATATATATATATATATATATATATATATATATATATATATATATTTATATATTGTTCTGTGAAACGAGAGAATACAATTATACTATTTCAAATTACTATGATAATATAACATTATATTAATATCTGAAAATGATTACTGAAAGATCTACTATATTTTTCTAGAATCATGCAAAGGGTTTCTTCCATTTATAAATAATTCAATGCATTTTTTAGATAAAATTAATCAATTTATGAAGCATCTATGTTTCATATAGTTCAGCACGAAAAATATTTTAAAAAATAAATTACTACTATGTTACATAAACGCGTTGCGCTGTGTTTAAAAAAATTAATATCTTGAAGGAATGTGCTATTATTATATTGAATTTTTGTTATAATAAAATCCCATTCTTATTATTGTAGAATGGGTTTTTATTATAACAAAAATTCAATATAATAATAGCACATTCCTTCAAGATATTAATTTTTAAACACAGCGCAACGCGTGAATATAATGTTAAGTTCAACAAATTATTGATTTATTGCAAGAACGGATATATAACGCCAAAATCAAACCTCGCGATATGGAGAAAACGAAATGCCAACTAACATATTATTCACATGACGTATCACCCTAAAATTATGCAAATTTCACTGATGTCGCCCCTAGGACATTTTGTTTACAATACACTCCGGCACAAAAGTAACACAAAAGTTTGAAAGTGTAGTTCAACCCATTTATTTATAGTTCTACTCTCTACAAACTGCAGCATTTTCTAAGCGCGTTTTGAAATAATTAAAACCTGAATTATTTCATTATAACTTGAATTTATTTCGTTTCATTTGTCGGGAAGAACTCTCGCTATCTTACTTCGACTGTACCACGCCGGCCTGACACAAATGGCGTCTCGCTAAATATAAATAATACTTATATATAGACAATGTTTACATGTTTTAGTTGAATTGAAAACTGGTTTTGGTGTTATTTACTCCTATTCAACACTAGGATTTTCAAAATTAGGTGAGTTTTAACTGATTCTTCTGAGTATCCACTCAGATAAGGCATTAATTTAATGAAAATTAGCATAGCATCCCCTTATATGAAAGTAAATATTGCCGACGTTTGGAACACGTCTAAGACATACGTCTTCATCTTACTTGTGTCTGACGTGCGTTTTAATGTCCAGGTTTGTCATTAACTTGGGTCGTGGATAGAACCGAGCTAGCAATATAATTATTTAAAGGAATTCTTTTGCATTAAAGTTTTTTATCGATTTGGACGTTTCGTTGAGGCGTTAGTGGGTTTGTGTAGCTTCTAAAAGGAAGGTAAGATATTTGTTGAACGTTGTCAGAATGATTTTGTTGCTATATTTGACGAATCTGTGAAAATATTGTTTTATTAATGTTATATTTTTTCATCTTAAATAAGGGTAAGCAAAATGGCGCTTGCTTTTTATATAATTAGTTGAATTCTTCCTAACAGATCAATAACTCTTTTTTCCATGAAAATAAACTATATTATTATTTCACTATAAACGATTAGGTTTCTTTAATTATTCGGAAATTTATCGTACTTATTCAATATTTGATTTTTGTTGACGATTATTTTCAGTTTCAATACTTTTGTTAATTGTTTGCAGATGATATTCTCCTCTTTTCTGATTTTATGCAAGGGAATCAAATTTATATTTCTGGATTCTAGGTTATGTTATGGTTGTTTTGATATTTACCTAGCAGTGGGGAGTTGATACTTGTAGAAATAGATTCATTGTATAAGTAATACTTATGTCCTTTCTCATGCTTTCTACCTCTTCATCTTTATCATTATTTATGATTAGAAAAGTATCAGGATTATCCTTGATTCCTTGACATTGCAAAAATGTTTATGCAATTAATAATCACCAGCCTAATTAAATAGTTACGAATTACGAAAAGGAATCTACTATTCTACTAATTTTCAGCAAAATATATCTGAAAATCCCCTTAAAAACCAATGCTGTTAATGACTCAAATTTATACAGGTGAAAATGATATTGATAATAAGTTACCATAACCTATGCGAGTATTATAAAATACATATCTGAATATTGAAACTATATAGATATACCTATAAAAAAATAAACTCCTATATTACCTATTACAGTGAGGTTTCATAAGTTTCTATTCAGTAAACGACGATACTTGAATGGCTAGTCCTGATTCTTGTATTCTTCATGAAAAATTGAAATAGGTGAAACTTTAAGCACAAAGCAGTCTCAATAGGTATACTTTCGTAATAAAAACAAAATTATATATTGGTAATAGATAAAAATGATATTAAAATAAAAAAAAATTATTTATTTTTTCATTATCAGCTTCTCATTTTATTTTGTGAAATTTATAAAGAACTTTTTGACAGATGAGATCTTTAGTGAATACAATATAACACTCTAAAAATGTCATAATATTTATTTATGTACCAAGTGCGTTATATAGATCCTTATGCCCTGAGGGAAACATTCGGCCCGAGGGCCTCTGGCCCGAGGGATGAATGATCCTTATGCCCGATGGGCATAAGGATCTAGTAACGCACGCGGTGCATACAAGATTTTATTTTTCACGAAAACATTATTATATTATGATGAAAAAGCGATTTTAAAATCGTTTCATTGCTCCTATCCATTTTCCTTCTCATAGTAGGCATGTCATTTGTTGATAGTTTGACGTTTGTGAATATTTTGTCATCAAATTAAGTGAATGTCATTCCTGCTTTCTTTGTGTAGTCTTATAGAAATAATGGAAATGAAAATGAATTTATCCAAGAATATCATATAAAATGCAGCCAAAGCTGCGAATAATTCATTGCCGGAGAAATCCAGTGGCTTATACGACAAGGATTATGAAGTATTTAATCAATGAAATTTGCTTCATTTCTCCTAGTACAATAAGCGGGCGTTTTTAATCCATTATGCCCGCAAATGCGGGCATAATGGCCTAGGGCATAATGAGTGTGTTTATAGCAACCGTATCCAAGGTGAAATAAACGTATAATATACAAGTGAAAAATAAAAATAATATCACAATTTTTTTCAACCTCTGCAAAAGGTTTGTCATCAAATAGTTGTCAATTTAATTAAATGAATGAATGAAGACTATATTTAGCCATTGCTATCCGATTTAAAATATTGTCTAAATAGTTAACCCTTTCAGGGCAACTGGTTGGCTAGGAAGACCACAGTTTGTTAGTCATGAGTAAAACTGCTCGTTGGCTATTTCAGTATACCAGTGTGTTTTGTGGGTTGTCTAACATAGCAAAATTTGACGTGTTCATCGAAGACAGACCGGAATAAGTCGAAGCGCGTATAACGTGCATTTGTTTACTATAGTTGGACACTACTCAGAGGATCTGCTGAAACTGTGTGAATTTGTTATTTTTATTCATGAATGGTGGAAAAATGGCTCCAAAGTTATATACTTATATCTTACTTATGCATCTTCATGAATATATTGAACGTAAATGTTTCCTTTCTTTCGAAATTACTAATTTTGTTGGGGTCTCCTGAAGTGACCACTCACGTAATCGTGTTATCTTATTTTAGTTCTGAGGAAGCAAGTTTGGAGTACCTACCTACTGAATAGGCTTGCCAATTTTCGAAAGGACCAACCGGGGAAATTTTTTAAAGTAGTTTAGTAGGTTTAGTTGAAGAAAATGTCAATCACATTTATTTATTTTTAATTTATATATACTCTGCTTCTAATATTTGACAGTTTTTTAGCACAAAATCATAATCATTAAAAATCGAAGTTTGATTAGAAGAGCGCGGTTGCGTATAATTTCAAAAAAACTGGGGAAATTAGTCACCCCGGGAAGTCGGGAGGTTGACCATTATTACCGGAGTCATCCGGGCAATCCGGGAGGGTTGGGAACCCAATAACTGAATATTTAGAAAATCTTCCTGCAGATGACTTGTATGATTTGTAAGAAAAGTTCAGCGTGCAAAGTAGAATTGTGTTTGAAACATGACAGAAACTGTTTCATGTTATATTACGCAAAATAGGTTATATTGTTTGATTATATGTTCCTACTGGTTATGTGGAGTGACCACATCCTGCAGGATAATCCTTGTGTTTTATTATCTTGAAATTTGTTTCATTTTCTTCGAGTATCTCTAATAAACCATTATCAAACCATACATAATATTTTTTCCACAAAAAAATAATTTGGGCCGGAAAGGGTTAACTGTATCGATATCGGACTTGTACAAGTCTTTGGTGAACCAGTGGTTGTAGATTGGCTGTCAAAACCCTATTCAATAGATATCCTTTATTTTTTGCCTTAATATTTTATATGTGGTCTGAGTAGTCACATTATATTTATTGTGATTACCTATATAGTTTAGCTTCTGAGATGCCGATTCATCAATCTAACCATGTCCGCCCTAGGTCTGGTTAGAGCTGATTGCAACTACAAGAAGAGGAATAATTATTTTCATTTAAATTGCTACTCTGACTTTCTGTAGTTTTGCAACTCAGGATTTCTAGTGAAAAAAAGCCTTAGTACGTGTTTAATTCCTCCCTCAAGTATTTGTGAAATAACTGCTTGGGTTATTAGGAGGAACTACTTCAGTCAGTAAAAAAAAATTGGCAAATTTCGCGTGTTTCATTCCTTCCACGTGAAGTATGTGTCTGGGAGGCGGGTTTTGAGTTATTGGGATGAATTCCTCCAGCCAGATCAGAGGATACACTTGTATGTACAAGAGCATTATGGATGGGTGAGACGGGATACTTATGGAACATAAGAAGTGTGGGTAGGGTTCTAAGATTAATAATGGCCCAGCATTTGCCCTGTAAGTATGCAAGTGACTTACTTAACGCCATGAAGAAACCTTTGAGAAAAACTCATGGCAGACCAGTCGACCCCAGGGTTCGAACCCGGGACCTGCCAAATACTACCCAGCGTACTTAATAATTCGGCTAACTAGCTTGGTCTTCAATCAGTATAGGATACACTTATATACAAGTGCAGTAAGGGTGGGTGGAACCAGCAAATTTATAGAAGAAGGCGGGGTTCAGAATTCGCCTTTGTAAGTTTGCAAGCAGTGACTTACCTACGCTATGACGAAACCTCTGGGAAAAACTCATTGCTGACGTCGTGGTTTGAACCCGGGACCTCCCAAATGCTAGTCAGCGTGCCTTAACACTCGACTAACTAACTCAGTTTTGTAATGGAAGATGGGAACCGGCTTATACTGAAATTGGAGTTGGACATATCTGGAGGCTCATTTTAAGGGCTTATTTAAGACTTCGTTCGGATAGTTTACTTGATAACATTTTTGTGACGTCTTATCTCTTATTGCCATTTTCATGGTTCGACTATAGTATATGGCCCGCGAAGCGGCGCAGGCCTGATGGTTGTGTACCTCTAATCATAGGGTGTTATATACCAAGTATGGTTTTATTGAGATTAGGGGTTTAGGAGATATAGGAGGTTAAGGTAGTAAAATTTAACGAAAACTTCATATATAATTTTGGATATTTCAATGCTTTTTATTTATTTATGTTGAGTTTGAGGTTAGGTTATGATACTAAATAACTATTCTTTTAGATTTCATCGTTTCTCAAATTTAATAGGTCGTAAGAATATTGCCTGTAAATGGCCAGATCTATGAGTTACTCCGTCAACTTCTACATACAATTTCGCATATCTTCATAAGATAATGGTGAAGGTTGTTAATGTTTCCTGTGGTTGTTGAATTATGTCTCTGGGTTTTTTTAAAAACCACAGTATAGCTGTTAATAATATGGGTAGGGAACAAACATTTTTTTGGCGAATCAGTCCTTCAAGAATGTACATAACTGATGAAATTCAATATGACCGAAACATCTGTATATCGTTCTTGAGTTTAAATTATCTGACATATTTATGTTATCCACTTTTATGCAATTCTAAAATGATTCAAAGATTTTCTTGAATTTATAAGCTCAACAAGTTCTCTGTTGTTAATTTAGTAAACGCGTTTTACCTACGTACAGAACTTTGCGAACACGTGTTATATCTCCCACACACGTAGGAAATTAAATATTAACTTTGGCAAATAGCTGCTGTTAATGGTGTAGTGAGTTATTTTTATTTCACTTCTTATTTAAGTATATACAAACGCTTACAAAAAAAACAATTAGATAACTATCTCATTTGGTCAGCTGGAAATGTTGGTTGTAATTTCATACGAGATTCTGACTCTCAAAGAAAAGCCATTTTTCTACAGAATTTTCATATACTCGTAACACCATGTATCGATAATTACGAAATTTTCCTATGTGTATTTATATATAAAGCGAAATTAGAACAAACAATGCGGTGGCAGTATTCTATACCTGAATTATTTGAACAATTATTATAGGTTCAAATACTCTATCCATACGGTTCCTTTAAAAAGTTAAAGGATATTTGAAATTATTTGAACAATTTTTATAATTCTGGACAATGAAGTCTTGCTAGGGTATTTTTTCGAGAATATACTTATTTTCTGTCTTATTCATAGTTGTTCTAGTCGCTTTTTCTGTTTTTAAAAACTTTTGCTCATCAATATTTCAGTTGATTATTATGCTTACTTTCATAGAAATTAAAATAACACTCAAAACAATTGTAAAAGTAATTTTATTTTAAAAAGGTGCTTCCAACTAAGCAGTTGCCTTAATTTTGTTGGTGTAAGTGTTACACTGTGAGAGAACTTTCGAATGAAATGAAAAATAGGGCCATAGTAAAAGGTGCGTACTATCTCCGCAGTACTATGTAGACCTTTTTTATAATAGACCTAAGAATTTCTATCCCCCTACGTAGCATATAAATTACCCCCCTACGTAGCATATACATAATTTATGTTATATTTTAAAAATACTATTACACTATGTATCGAAAGTCAACAGTAAGGTGCGGCAGTTGTTTTTCAATCTGTTGTATACCTCCTGGGCCACGATTTTTTTATGTTGTGTATAAATTTATACTTATTCATTTTCATTTTTTCGTGAAGTTTTCAAACCGACTCCATTAAATGTTGACGTTTAGTCATGTCTCAAAACAGTTTTGAGAAAGTCACGAATTTTATGACGAAACGTACATTTTTGAATGATATCGGATTGAAAACCTTAATGGCCTATTATTTTTAAGAAAAGAAACATAAATAAAACAAAATAAAGACGTTTATAACTACAACATAAGATCAAAAAATGCACTAAGAAATACAACAGCCCACACAAAGTAAAAGCAGCAATACTATATTATGAAAGAAGCATACAGTCATTTAACAGTGTAGGTACCTGAAAAATTAGTAATGTTTGGCAGGTGGAAAAGAATATACTAGGGGAAAAGACTATCAACTATAACTGTAATTGTTTCAACACAGGCAAAAACATTTTAAATATATATATATATATATATATATATATATATATATATATATATATATATATATATATATATATATATATATATATATATATATATATATATAGAATGCCTTTTCTTGGTTTTCACTATCTATTTGAATGTAGAGATTTCATGTTTTTTCGTAGATTTCAAAGATTTTCTCACCTCCACAGTCCCAACAGATTGATTTAGTGGTTTAGGAATTTGTATGCAAAAGAAATATGAATGAGGGTAAAATATCATTATAGTGATGGAGTTCTATTTTTTTGATATTGAAGAATCTTGAATTATAAATTTTAGGAAATTGTTGAGCACAGGTTAGTAAATATTTAAAACATAACATGGGGAACTGAAAACTATGTTTGCTGAATTAAATACATAAGCTAATAATAAACTTTCACAAAAATAACCATGTTGAATTAATCTCTATCCGTTGATATCTGCGAAATGTCTTTCAATAAAGAATAAATCAACAGACACTACTTACTGGATCAAATTTTGTAAAAGTGTAATTACGAATTGCCATCATAAACAATCAAATAGGTACCACGTTGGAAAACATGAGTATGGGGAATTATGATGAAAAATTAATTTTTTATTTTTCACTTGTACCTATATTATTTGTTGATTTTACCTTAGATACGGTTGCTATAAATACACTCATTATGCCCTAGGGCGTAATGAGCGGGCATAATGGATTATAACGCCCGCTAGGAGAAATGAAGCAACTTCCATTGACTAAATACTTCATAATCCTTGTCGTATACGACTCTGGATTTCTCCGGCAATGAATTATTCGCAGCTTTGGCTGCATTTTCTATGATATTCTTGGATAATTTCATTTCCATTATTTCTATAATACTAAGTACACTAGGAAAGCAGCAATGACATTCACTAAATATGATGACAAAAATATTCACAAACGTCAAAATATCAACAAATGACATGCCTACTATGAGAAGGAAAATGGAAAGTATAGGAGCAATGAACCCATTTTAAAATCGATTTTTCATCAAAATAAAATAATTTTTTCGTGAAAAATACAATCTTGTATGCACCACGCGCATTACTAGATCCTAACGCCCGGAGAAAAACATTCGGCCCGAGGGCCTTTGGCCCGAGGGATGAAAAAAAATCGATTTATTGTTCCTATATTTTTCATTATAATAAAATAATTTTTTCGTGAAAAATAAAATCTTGTATGCACCACGCGCGTTACTAGATCCTAACGACCGGAGGGAAACATTCGGCCCGAGGGCCTTTGGCCCGAGGAATGAAAAAAATCGATTTATTGTTCCTATATTTTTTATTATAGTAAAATAATTTTTTCGTGAAAAATAAAATCTTGTATGCACCACGCGCGTTACTAGATCTTAACGCCCGAAGGGAAACATTCGGCCCGAGGGCCTTTGGCCCGAGGGATGAAAAAAAATCGATTTATTGTTCCTATATTTTTCATCATAATAAAATAATTTTTTCGTGAAAAATAAAATCTTGTATGCACCACATGCGTTACTAGATCCTAACGCCCATCGGGTGTTAGGATCTATATAACGCACTTGGTATATAAATAACTATTCTGAAATCGCTCAAGAATGCCTATTTTCTCGCACCAACTTTAGTCTCCAAAATACGCTTATCTAGTATTTTAATACATTACTGAGCAACGAACTTTTCCGTACCGAAAATTTTTGCCGGCATAAGCTGTCAAAATCAGTGACTACCGGTTTTTTATACACATATTGGACAGTAAATAAATACACGCAATGGTTCTTTGCGAATTACATCACATTAAGAATATTTATTAAATATATTACTATACATACGGAACGTTTATAATTTCCTACTATTTTTGTATATTTATAGTTATACTGCAGTTTGTACTATTATTAAATAAGACTGAAGTCTACCTGAAAAGTCATTTTGTTCTCTAAATTTCACACTTGTACGTAAGCAGTACAGATCAAAAAAAGTTTGTACAAGAATTGCGTGGACATAATTACTATGCTTAATTAAATTAATTTTCACATATTTGAAACATTTAATAAAATATAATTCAAAAATTGTTATAAATTTATAAAATCCTCAATAATGATAATGTTGATCGCGATTTCAGAAAAAATAGTACTTATGTGTAGGTACCTCGTAGTAAAAGCACATTTTCAGACTTCAATGCTTGTTGTCCAGGAATGTATTGCTTTTACTACTAGGTACACAATGTACTGTAGGTATTAGCATAATTTTTTAAAATCAGTTCTACTTTTTTTCAGATTTCGAAATTTTCTTCAGTTTTCATGCATCTACAATAACTAGCAAATCGTCGATTCGAAGATGGCTGTCGCTCCGCCACAACAATTCTGCGTTAGATGGAACAGTTACCAATCGAATCTCCAGAACGCTTTTCCGAAACTACTTACATCAGAACATTTTGTGGACGTCACTCTGGCATGCGAGAATGAGATGTTGAAATGTCACAAAGTGGTGCTTTCAGCCTGTTCTACATACTTTGAAAAGTTGCTTTTACACAATCCTTGCCAGCACCCAATTATTTTCATGAAAGATATGAAGTAAGTATACCGTGTCATTTCCGAAGATCAGGCACCAAAATTAATTTCGATTTGAATGACTTATTATTATATTATAATAATAATAATATTTATTTAGCATAAAAAAGCTATTAACAACACAATTTTTTCAGTATGAGTATACAGACTTAAAAATGTTCATAAACATAATTGATTAACAATTTTTTAAAGCATCTATAACTAACTTTATTACATAAAGTAAACAAGGGAAATCTTATTTAATTTAAAAATCATCAAACAACTTTCCAAGGGAGCTGGTTATACGTATTCCGCTACGCGATAATTGCATTCACATTCCAATGGTGAATTATAGAAAACGTCAAGTCACCCCGACTCAAAATCTGCATACAGCTGTTTCGATCTTATTAGATCTCTTCTGTGCAACTTATTTGAATAGGAGTGAATTAACAAATTTCTAATTATTCATTTTTATTGTCCAATAAAAATGCGTTGCCATATCTCCAGAGATAAATTCAGAAACAAAAAACTTATAAACGTTTTATTTGAATAAGAAACTTACAAAAAGAATTTAAAACATTTGAAACTATGAATAAGCTATTTTTTGTAAATATTGAGCGTTAATTTTTCACAATTTCACATGTTTATTCCCGAAGTAGCTATTATTGGTTTTGTTGTTACTTTTAAAGCATGATTATGACAGCTATTACTAAGACGGTACTGCTCGAAACTTCTTTTATATCGGATGGAAGGCTGTCTGAATCCACTCATTTTGATCAAGCATATCCAATACCAGCCGAAAATTTTACTTTAAAGGCGTTGTTTACGAACTGACTGGACGACGAGTACATATTTGTCAAGGTAATAAATATATTTCGTTGATCTCAAGGCAATTGATTCAAACTACCTTTTCGAAAATTAACTTATACATAACAACAACATACCTCTTTCAGTAAAGTTCAAGGCTCTTAGGAATTATAGTAGCTTATTGCATATCCACCAAAATTGCCTGGAGAATGGAAATTTCATTAATTCTCGAATTTCAGTAAAACTACCGAAACAAGAAACAAACAAACACTGGAATATCATTGCACATTCCGGAATGACATGAATTTCCAGAATTTTTAAATGACACGAAATTTTATAATGACATGTCATTCTGAAATATCATGGCATTCTAGAATGACAACATTTTATAATGATATTACATTTTGGAATTACATATAATTCTGCAATGACATGGCATTTTGGAATTACATGCCATTCGAGAATAGCATTTCTTGAAATGTCATGTCATTCCAGAATGCCATATCATTATGAAAGATCATCATTCTAGAATTCCATGACATTTCAGAATGTCATAGCATTCCGGAATGACATTTTTATTATGAAATTAATAGACATTCTGGAATGACATCCCATTTCGAAATCTCATGGCTCCATGACAATCTAGAATGACGATATTTCATAATGATATTACATTTTGGAATGACTTAAAATTCTGAAATGACATGACATTTTGGAATTACATATATCAATTTCGAAATGATACTGAATTCTTGAATTACATGGCTGTCTTACATGGCATTGGTAATATAAAATAACTAGATACTCTGGAATGGCATGACATTTTGAAAAGATTTGACATTCTAGTATGAACAGACATGACTTTCTCTAATTGCATAGCATCCTGGATAGACAATGCAATTCTGAAATAATATAACATTCTGGAATGACTTGATATCGTGGAATGAAGTAACATTCTAGAATTAAATGACACTCGGGATTCAAAAGCCATTCTGGAGTGACATTGAATCTTAGAAGGGTATAACATACAAAACAATCGCAACTTGAATTTGACTTTCGCGTTTTTATAATATGAAACAGTAACGGAGGAACAAGTATTGACATTTTGCAACATCAAAAATTCTTAAAAGATTTTAATCTAGAGGTGTCCTTTCAGATGTTATATGAAACGTTTCCTCCATTTCAGGTTCCACGAAGTGCAATCGCTCGTTGACTTTATGTACAAAGGTGAAGTTAATGTAACTCAAGACGATCTTCCATCTCTTCTGAGGTCTGCAGAAGCCTTACAGATAAGGGGATTATGTGGAACTGACCAACTTCTAAGTCATCAAAATTTTGTGAAAACGCAGGTACTACTTGAAACATAATTAAGATTTTTCAAGTACCATCAATTATTTTTCAATTTCTATTTTGCTATTTTGCCTCAATAATTTCTTATAGACGAAAATTGCTATTTCTGGATGCTTTAATTGAAATTATTCTGAGCACATTCCAAAATTAGTTCAATCAGTTGCAAAAGGTCATCTGAAGTTTGACAACGTGATAATCAAAATTGTTGAGATAGAATGAGAGAATAGACTACCGGTTGTCAAGTTTTGTATTATTTCTAACAACTATCTATTTTATATTATTATTGAACCCCACTCTTTTTGTAATCAAAAAATGATCTTACTGTATGCTAGTATCTTAGGCACCTTTGATAAACATTAGAATTCTCTTTAGAATTTTTATTTCGGAATACCAATAATAGACGTGACGAAAGATTTTGAAATACTCTTCCTTAATGTGGGTACACATTTACTTTTCACGAAAAAACCTTCATTTTGGTAATAAACTTAAGTTTAGCGAAGTTTAAAGCCAGTTTTCTAATATTATTCTAATAGCGCGCGAAAACAGCTCGCATGTGTCATGGCGTCGGTCTGACGTCACGCTTAGGTAAACATATCATTGAGTCTATGCGTAGCGAAGAAAGTGAACAAAATATCATATTAATTCGTGTGATAAAAATGTAAAAATGAATTCCAAAACATGAGTGGTGTGCAGTATCGCAGTGTAAAAACACATCAATAAGAACACTCAACAAAGTATTGTTCCAAACAAGAAAATAATAAGAAATAAGTGATTGAAGCTCACACGTCAAAACCCAAACGATATATATATATATATATATATATATATATATATATATATATATATATATATATATATATATATATATATATATATATATATATATATATATATTGCTCTGGGCAAATCTTGCACTTTACTGTACAAATGTTTTCTTCCCGTTTCACTTGCACACAACTGATTGCATCAACGCCATATGATGGTCTTGAAGACCTGAAATAATTGATATTAATTAGAATAAATACATAAACATTGACTTGGTGATTTATCAGATTTTAGGTGTTCTCTATGAGGAAAAAATACTACTAGTACTAGCGGGTGCTTATTACTTACAGAAATGTAGTAGTTTTATCGGGTTTTAACTTTTATGAACTCTAAAATAGCAACTTACGAGCTGTGAGAGAGCTAACCGCAAAAATAAACAATGACAAGTTTATTATAAAAATAACCTATGAAAGTAAAATAAACTGGCATGAGTTCATAACGGGTTTGATTATATCTAAATTGGATGTATCTAGGGTGAAGATAAATACAATTTGCTTACGAAGAAATTCTCACGTTTCTAAACTCAGACGAGCAAAATTCTTCATTTGTTGCGATTAAATCCCCTATCATTAATACATCAATCCTGGGCAAATTTGAGCTATTTGCCTTCACAAAGCATGGTTCCATTGTTATAGTAGAGTGGAGTCGATAAACCACACGTAAAATAATAAAAATTCAATCCAAATGCGTAATCAGTAGCATTCACAACAACATAACACAGTGAATGAGAGTATTGACAGCGGAGTTTACCTAAGCGTGACGTCATGCGCTGTGATTGGTGTTTCAGTCATAATGGCCGATTGCTGTATTTCAATGGTTTATTTTATTGAAAATCTTAGTAATATGAATTTTTTAAATGAAACTAAAGTATTGTTTTAAATTTTTTTAAATATTAATTTTCCCCTAAAACCATTAAATCAACGATGTTTTGATACTGTCGTCATGCCTATTTGGTAATTTCCCACATTTCATAGTATTGGGTATTTGGTGGTAATAAGTTACAATGCCGTAGAAGAATTTATTTTTTAAAAATAGATAAATAAAATTTCCTGAATAATTTCCACATTCTTTGAAACAAAGAAGTGTCCAACTGTAAATGAGAACTTCTTTCTAGCTTTCGCGATTAACTACAACCAATTGTTGATTTTATTTGAGCTGATTCAGTTAGATTTAGAATTCAATTGAATTTGGAGCAGAACTTCACAGTGAAAAGTTAAATTTTCAATACTAGAAACATGAACATCCTTTTAAGAACTAAAAATTGATTCTACTCATAATATTGTTGTGGAGTTTAATGCTTGTTTTAGTGTTATTCAATAAATATCGTTTCAGTTAGCCAAAGCGTCTGCAGCTGTAGCAGCCGCCTCCCAAGTAGCTTCTAGTTCTAGTACAGCAAATGATACCCAAAAACTAAACTCAACCAAAGACTCGGAACAAAATGTGAAGAGTGAGAAAATGGAAGATATAGAAAGTACAACTAATCAATCATCGTCGGAGTCCGATTCCAGTGATGCTCTGCATATAAGAGGTAAAAATTCGTTAATAAAGTGAAAGTTGATATATGTAAGTGCACTGAAGAACAAATCTCTGAAAATAAAATGCTTACATTTCACACCATATAATATATACATAATGAACGAATTTTTTGAGATTTGGAAAAAAAATGTGAGATAACTTTTCATACATTTTCTAGAAGAAATGGAAGTCAAAGAAGAACCTGAATGTGAAGATTCATTTTATGAAGGAGAAACAGAAATATTAGACACCGAATGTGTTGAAGGAGAAGCAACTTTGAATACCGGATTTGAAGATAAAAATCAAATTTTCTCTGCAATTGCCAATGTTTCTTGTCATTATGACGGTGCTCCTGGTAAGATTCTATTGAATGTTATTGTTATAACAAGTAATTTTTTAACCCTCAAATTATTATTGTATATCTAATATCCATATTATTTGTTAGATTTATATACACAATATTTTTTAAAATGGTTTTTGTCAGTTTTCAGACACTTTGCTTGTTTCTATTAGTGACAAATAAATGCGTTTTTCAGATAATTAATAATAATAAGTCAGATACCTCAGGGAAATAGCTGCCTGTCGAAATAAATGTGTTTTCAACCCCCGGCAAGGGTAGGAAAAAATAAAACTTTTTTCAATATAATTCGAAAACATTATGATCTATGAAAAAGTTCAAAATAAAAATAATGTAGAGCTCAAAGTTTGAATTCAAAATGGTCCCTTGAACATTTTGCTATTTTGAAAATTAAGGCAGTTAAGCATGATATATTGAGCAACAATAATTATGGACTAGATATAATAGAAAATATGATTCACAAAAAGTTGTTAAAAGAGGCTATTTCTCAGTCACAACAATAAAAATTCAACTTCACTCCTTTTGCGAAGCAATATCAATGTAGTGTTCTGAACTGGTAAATATATTCTTTTTTTTAGTCTGCATCAGATGAAGAAGTAATACTACGAAACGCGCGTCAAGCATTAGTGAATATATTTTATCAGTAGTGTTATTTTAAACAAAGCCAGGGGAAACAATAAACCAAAAATAGACTCTAACATTGATCCTGGTGAATTCAGTCGGTTCTTTACAACAGTCAGACCGAACCAGCATATTCCAATTTCTGAAATACATCCGGTGGATCTAGTTGCAAACAACGATAATGCCCAAAAATTCAACTTTAGAAAGGTAACCTATGTAGAGATCAGAGACATTATGGGGGATCTTAAGAATACCAAATCAGCAGATATATATGGACTAACAGTTGAGATGATAAAAACAATCAGGAACCTGCTATATATACCCATAACTAAGCTTATAAATGAGGCAATCGAAAAATCAGTGTTCCCAAATAGCCTAAAGGTAGCAGTAGTGATTCCTATACACAAAAAAGGTAATCATAATAATCCAAATAATTATAGACTGATATCTCTGCTGCCAGTAATATCGAAGATATTTGAAGCAGCTATGGCAATGCAGATAACGAACTATTTTGAGCATGCAAACTTGTACAGTCAATCTCAATATGGCTTTAGAAAAGGCAGAAATACCACAGGCGGCATCTTGGACATGATACATGATATCATGGATGCGTTTGAAGATAAAAAGTACCTTAAAGCCAAATTCTGCGATTTAAGTAAAGCCTTCGACTGCGTCATCCACACGATACTTACAGGTAAATTGGAAAAACATGGATTCTCAGAGTCAAGTGTAGGCTCAATTGCCTCATACCTAAGAGACAGACAACAAAGGGTCCAAATGGGAAATAAATGGTCAGAACCAGAAACCTTACAAATTGGCGTACCACAGGGATCAATACTTGGACCAATCCTTTTCCTGATATATATAAACGATCTACCACACTACATTGAATCTGCAAGAACAATATTATTCGCAGGTGATACAACATTCCTAAGTGGGGGAAAAGATGAAAAACAGATTGAAAACCTAATGGAAGATACAATAAAAAAAGCAGACAAATGGTTCTTGGCAAATAGGCTGGTACTGAATAAAGAAAAAACCCAAGACATGACCTTCACTCTTAGAGAAACAACATCAATAAATGACCCGGTAAGGTTCCTTGGGGTGACATTTGACGCAAAGTTAAATTGTGAACCTCACATAAATAATGTCTGCAAAAGCCTGAGCTCGTCAATCTTTGTCTTAAAAAACTTAAAAAGCATAGTATCGGATGCAACACTTAAAATTGCATATCACTCTTTATTTCATGCTAAGATGACATATGGAATAATAGCATGGGGTGGATCATCTCAAGCAAATAGGGTTTTTGCACTGCAACGTAGAGTGATGAGACTGATTGGGGGGCTCAAGCACAGAGATGAATGCAGACACATGTTTGCCAAGCTGGGCATACTAACTCTTCCATCTGCCTACATCCTCCAGAACCTGTTACTAATAAAAAGCAAAGAATCTCAGTACGATAGTTACGAACAACAACATGACTACGACACTCGAAATAAATCAAATCTGGTTCCTATGCACTGTAGACTATCAAAATGCCAAAGGAGAGTGGACTACATCGCAATCCATTTCTACAATAAGATCCCAAATGAATTGAAGATCCTACCAATGGATAACTTCGAGAAGCAGATGAAAACCCTGCTAATCAAGGGGGCTTTTTATGATGCTCAAGAGTACCTGGCCACTGTTTTTAACTAATTTTAATATGTATCGTAATATCTAATTTTAACATGACATGAAACTCTAAGTTTTCATCTTTTCTTTTAATGTGTATTGTAATGTTTCATTATAGTAACTATATCTTTGAGTCCATTGTATGTATCGAAACATGACCTCAAACGATTTTTATTTTATTATATTGTATCTGACGAATGTAACACCTATGTGAGATTGACATGAGAAATATATTTACTTTACTTTACTTTACTTAAGTTATGGAAGTAAGAGTCAACTAAAAAAATTATTAATAATAAATTTTATTGCATTATTCAATTTGTGCATCTCTCTGCACTTAATTACAGTGCGATCCCCATATAATGGACTCGAGCAGACAAAGAGATGTAGTTCATTATATCCGAGTGTTCATCTTATGAGAATCAAACAACACATGATAAGAGAACTACATTTAATTGCTAAATATGGTTTACAAAATATTATTTCTTAAAAAAATCAGTTATTTTACTTTGAACAGAGTGTTTTTCCATATAATTGTTCTGCAAAATAAGTTTAACTTTATTTAATTTTGAAAACATTTCACTTCTGTTTTCTTGCTGGAGGAAATAGCATATTTTTGAAAAGTTCAGAGACAAATACGACGCAACGTACCGAATAACATTCACAGAGCTGCAAGCCCCAAACGCTAAGTCGAAAGGTCGAAAGAATACTGCATAATATTGCATCAGAACACATCGTGCTGGGGAAATCACCGGGGGAATCACAGAAAAAACTCGCTTATGATAGACTAATTCGATGAATTCGGTCCACTACAGGCGAGGTTCCATTATAAACGAGTCCATCTTGTCCGAGTATTTTACACGTGTTTAATCCGGGACTTGAAAATTAGTTCATTACATGCGAGTTTCCATTATAAGCGAGTTCATTATAAATGGATTATACTGTATTCTGTAATGATTCTTCAATTTAAAGGGTCTATTCAATGTTTGCAGGTTCAGTAACCAAACGTATCAGAAGAACAGACGAAGAGCTAAGACGAGCCGCCGAATGTATAACCAGGGGTCAAACCTTCCAGAATGTTAGCGATCAGTTCAGCATCCCGATTTCGACAATACGCTTCTATATGGCCCGCAAAGGTATTCTGCCAAGGCGTAAAAGGGGAAGATCTGGTTCCGGTCCCATCCACATGAACCTGCCGGTTAGTTTCAATTCGGCCAATTCCAACTATTCAAATACTTCAAACTACAGTTCGCCAGGAAATACTAGTCCAGTCGGTCCTCCGTATCATATTGTACACTATAAGTTACCGCAGCTAGGTGTGTCAAAATTGAAATGAGCCGATCAGTAGAATGTATAAATCGAAGATATTTATGCTCTCAGGATGACGTGTAATTTTCCATTTTGGAGTGGGTAAAGCAAAATTAATTGAAATTATGACAAGGTTTGCTGAGAGAATTGAGTCCTGGGTTACAAGTGAGAAAAAATTCAATATTTTCTTGGTGATTTTTTTAACATATCAGGTCGATAATTTTTATTTTAAATTTAAATGTGTGAAGTTCATTTAGTTAGTTTTGGGATTCAAAGTAACGTTGAGGACACTTAATATGCGATGATCTATTAAGTTTATTCCAATTTCTCATTATAGCTAGTCAACAATATTCACAGAATTTTTCAATAGGATTCATGCTGAAAATGTTACTATTTGTTATAATTGAATGTTAATGCTAATCTATGGTAAACTCCCCCAATAGTACAGGATCCCACTGCTCGATTCTGCAGCTATCTGTTTTTTTGATACAACCAATTTTAAATGAATGTTAAGATGCAATAGATTAGGGGTAGGTTGCCTATAAAAAATTAGCCGCAATTACCTTTAATTAATTTTAGTATAATTCATTCCCTAATATAAATTGCAACTATATGTTTTTTCAATGAATTTCACGCCATTTGAAAGATATTAATGTCACGAATTGAAAAAAAAATTGTTGCCAGCTCTCAGTCAGCCGCAGCGTTACCAGGTGTGAAGAAGTATATCAGTGTTAATTTTTTGCACTCGCCTGTTTTTTCAAAATTTTTAATACAAAATTAAAGTTTCATATGTACTAATTACTAAAATCCATGATTGCCAGTTGGAAAATGGCCGCAAACAGAGGTTGCCATGATTTCAATGAACTCGCTCCAGGTAAGTGGAAGCGTAAGAAAGAAAAGATGCACGCATTGTTATGTACTGTAAACAAGGAAAAATCATGACAGCTTTGACACTTATTCCATAATGACAGTTTCAATGAATTTCACGCCATTTGAAAGATAATAATGTCACGAATTGAAAAAAAATGGTTGCCAGCTCTCAGTCAGCCGCAGCGTTAGGGTTGCTAGGTGTGAAGAAGTATATCAGTGTTAATTTTTTGCACTCACCTGTTTTTTCAAAATTTTCAATACTAAATTAAAGTTTCATATATACTAATTACAAAAATCCATGGTTGCCAGTTGGAAAATGGCCGCAAACAGGTTGCCATGATTTCAATGAACGATTCTCGCTCCAGGTAAGTGGAAGCGTAAGAGAGAAAAGTTGCACGAATTGTTATTTGCTGCAAACAGAAGTGTAATGTAATTGTAGTTCTAGTATTTTTTTACTTATTATTTATAAAACATAAATTTTAGTGTATGATGACGTTAAACAATAATTTCGATTTCAAAGTTTTTTTATTGAAAATTATATATATCTTCAATTTTTCTTATTCATTGTCTGTATCGGTGTCAATATCATCTGAATCAGAGCCATCATCTACTTCTATATTTTCTTCTATGTCTTGTTGGTGTTCATCTGAATTTAATTCTTTTGATGCTGACAGGATATCTTCTACAGTCATTGGTGTTGGATCGTCAATGAACCACGTTGGTTTTGAATTACCATCAATTACTGACCAACCGTAGTTTTCACTTTTCGTAAACGAGAGAAAGTGACATTCTACACGTAAACTGTCATTATGGAATAAGTGTCAAAGCTGTCATGATTTTTCCTTGTTTACAGTACATAACAATGCGTGCATCTTTTCTTTCTTACGCTTCCACTTACCTGGAGCGAGTTCATTGAAATCATGGCAACCTCTGTTTGCGGCCATTTTCCAACTGGCAATCATGGATTTTAGTAATTATTATATATGAAACTTTAATTTTGTATTAAAAATTTTGAAAAAACTAAAAAATTAACACTGATATACTTCTTCACACCTGGTAACGCTGCGGCTGACTGAGAGCTGGCAACAATTTTTTTTTCAATTCGTGACATTAATATCTTTCAAATGAAATTTATTGAAAAAACATATAGTTGCAATTTATATTAGCGAATTAATTATACTAAAATTAATTAAAGGTAATTGCGGCTAATTTTTCATAGGCAACCTACCCCTAATCTATTGCATACTATCTTAACATTCATTTAAAATTGGTTATATCAAAAAAACAGATACCTGCAGAATCGAGCAGTGGGATCTTAGACTACAATATTTTTCTGAAAATTTGATATTAATTCATTCTGGAAAGAGCGTAAATGTCTAGATTTAATGAATCTACCGATGTTATATATATATATTGTAATATACCTCCTAATTGTCGATACCTCACATACAAATCGGTTCGATCTATTGTCATTCGATTTTTCGGGTAAGATTTACTGACAGGTATCGTAAAATATTTGGATAAATGAGCAAAATAGTCAACGGAATCCACCTCATATTTTAATCCAAATTTAGCAATTTTTAAATAATTTACAAAACACGCTTCATTTATTAAGATGCTATTATCCCGAAAACGTTTATAGCGTCTTAATTTTCATTATATGGAACTAAGTATTATAACAATTCAATAACTACGAGCAGAATATAGCTCTCACGAAGAAGATCTAACCTGAAATAATGAATAACTTTTTCGTATTTTGCCAGCGACTGGTTAATCTTTTATAACCATGTTCACGCAATCAGTATTTATTTGTAGTAATAGTATTACACTAGTAATTTATTATTTTTGTTTACGTTTTTATTTTATTTTTTTATTTACTCATCTGCAACAGAACATTCTGTATATTTAACATCACAGATTAAACTTGAGACTGATTTTATGTATAGACAATTCTTAAAAATTATCTAGGTTCCTTTTAGTACTGATATTATTATCATTATCATTTTTAGGCGCTTGTAAGAGTTATAATTGGCCCCACTCTTTAATGAACGATTGATTGAATGTCGGACATGCTTTTCAAAATAGGGCTATAGCGGAGAAGAGAAATATGGTGATAGTTGAAAAATTATTTACCAAAGTAGTAAAACTGAAACAGCCTGTATTGTTTTAATGGTTCCACATTATAGATAAGTTGATATTTTCAAGTACTTATGAAAATAATTTCTTCATTTTGAATTGAAAATTTGGTTTGAATATCTGATAATTTCTTGTCAGATACTTAGCTAATAATCTTGTAATATATATTATCAATAATTTTTCGAAAATCTTTTTTTCAAAAAGTTTTTCCATGCCAAATATACATGTTTTTGGTATGTGCAGAAAATATTGTGTTAAATAGATAGGTATCAAATAGTATAAAGATCTTGTGAACTACAAGAGAAAAGAAGTGTTATAAGTAAAATGTAGATAATATTAAATTTAAGGAATGTAAAAAGACCGTTTCATAGGTCGCAGAAGTAGAAAAACACTGAATTTTGATCTAGTCGAAGATGAATAATTTTAATTTCTGTACAATTTAAAATGACAAGCGTATTGGTTATGAATGAAATTAGGTATTTAATTTGAGTCTCCAAATCATCCACAAAAGCTTTAATTTTTTTGCGGAACTAATCAAGGCAGCTAATAATTTCACAGTGGATATTTATTTAATTACTTATTTGATATAGGAAAAAATTAAAATAGTTGTTGCAAATTTGTCCTAGGTTGAGAATAAGTTTCTTACCTCACAATATCAATAGTGCCATATAATTGAAAGACAAAGTGCCTCACTCCAATCACAATGGTTTTTGCATGAATGAAAATGCTGGATATTTTATTCAATTAGAAATTTATTTATCGGGAAGACAATTTTATCCAATATTTGTTTTACCTTTTGAAATTTAGATTCACACTGAATTTATGAATCATTGGAATTTTCTCTTCAATAGTTAATTTCACTTTAATAGTTGTTGAAATATTTTAACAATATATACAGGGTGTCCCACCAGGAACTGCATCGATGGATATATGGAAAACTAAACATAGGAAATATCTGAAAATTTGGCTGGGTACTAATGTCGATGGGGAACACCCGGCTAAAATATTTTCAACGTGATGGCACTTCCGGTTATACCGGAAGTAGGTATCAGCTTGCTTATTTCAAATGGGACATCCTGTATATTATTACATTTTTGGATTCTTCACGAAATTCTAGATAGATTTTATATATAATGTCTTATACCTATCTTCAACTGTTTCGAAAATATTTGAATTTATTTGTCAAAAATTACGTATGCAGATCGAGTAATAATCATATTTTTCTTCAAAAAAAAACGGTATTACTGCCCAATAAAGATAAATTTCCTAGTAGAGGTGGTTCTGTTTTAGCGTAAGATGAATAGTATTTTGACATTTAATATACAGGGTGCTCAGGAAAGTATTACAAAAATGGATGTTGAAAAACTACAAAAAGTCCATTTTTTCAAATGAATACCTACAACTTTTATTATTTTTTTCGATTCAGTATCAAAAATAAAGGCTACTTTGTATAAGGTCGCCTATTCCTAAATCTTATAGTTTTCGAAATATTTGCAAATTAATGGTTTTTGGTTAAAAAAACTGATTTCCTGAAATTTTGTAATAGTAGGCGTGTGATGCCATATTTGTTCTCGGCCAGGTTACCATGGAAACAAATTTCAAAGAGATGTCATTATTCGAAAAATTATCATATATAGTAACACAATCATGCCAAGTCGTTTGAATTATACAAACGAAGATTACCTGAATTTGTTTATTATTTATGGAAAGTGTAATAAAGCAAACAAGAACATGTGATATTTTTGCTGCTCGGTATCCGCAAAAAACCAAGCCATCACCAAATAGGTATGGTTTAATTTTCTGCGTATTGCTTTTGACAGATCCAACATTTATAAAATTTTGTATTATATTTTTAACGGTACCTATTTGGTGATGGCTTGGTTTTTTGCGGATACCGAGCAGCAAAAATATCACATGTTCTTGTTATCACTTTATTACACTCTCCATAAATAATAAACAAATTCAGGTAATCTTCGTTTGTATAATTCAAACGACTTGGCATGATTGTGTTACTATGTATGATAATTTTTCGAATAATGACATCTCTTTGGAATTTGTTTCCATGGTAACCTGGCCGAGAACAAATATGGCATCACACGCCTACTATTACAAAATTTCAGGAAATCATTTTTTTTTAACCAAAAACCATTAATTTGCAAATATTTCGAAAACTATAAGATTTAGGAATAGGCGACCTTATACAAAGTAGCCCTTATTTTTGATACTGAATCGAATAAAATAATAAAAAATCTAGGTATTCATTTGAAAAAATGGACTTTTTGTATTTTTTCAACATCCATTTTTGTAATACTTTCCTGAGCACCCTGTATATTGAATGTCAAAATACTATTCATCTTACGCTAAAACAGAACCACCTCTATTAGGAAATTTATCTTGATTGGGCAGTAATATCGTTTTTTTTATCTGCCTACGTAATTTTTGACAAATAAACTCGAATATTTCCGAAACAGTTGAAGATAGGTATAGGACATTATATATAAAATCTATCTAGAATTTTGTGAAGAATCCAAAAATGTAATAATATACAGGGTGTCCCATTTGAAATAAGCAAGCTGATACCTACTTCCGGTATAACCGGAAGTGCCATCACCTTGAAAATATTTTAGCCGGATGTCCCCCATCGACATTAGTACACAGCCAAATTTTCAGATATTTCCTATGTTTAGTTTTCCATATATCCATCGATGCAGTTCCTGGTGGGACACCCTGTATATATATATATATATATATATATATATATATATATATATATATATAATTTTTTTTTATTTCTAAGAAAACTTACAACTCGCAGCTATTTTGTTCATGTTAAAACCACGCATTACCATACTTTGAACCATAAAATAATCTAATTTTTAAATCATACAAAGCCAGTGATAATAGTAAAATAACAAATTTTCTAACCAATAGAACCAATCACCTCTGACCTGCATCTTTAAACTACTAGCTATGAATCTGTAGTATATAAGGTTTAAAAGAGTAACTGTTTGGTTCAACTATTGATCTCTTACTGAAACAAAGAAAAATTAAATAATCAGTTGTCTATGTGTCGATGTTTCGTATTATACCAAACATTTAATTACTGAAAGCTTCCACGATTCTAAAACAATGGTATCTGTAAACTTGTGTTAGATTTGGAAAAAAAATGTTTTTAATTAGGACCGATAGTTTTTACTTCCTGAAAATCAGTACTTCATGGTAAAGTGCCATCTCAATATATTTTTCTAGTTTGATAGAATGCTTAAGTATTGTGAATCTAGACATCATTGTATACAGTATGTTGTAATAATATACAAGTATTATATAAAAACGCAGTATTCATTGAATTTTCTTTAGTTTTTAGATGGCATGATTATTATATCATTGCTTTGCTCAATAGTGTTAACTTTTACCCTTTATACATTTGTATGTGATAATGCATAAACTATAATTGTTTATATTACAAGTAATCTTTCTCTTTATTATATTATTTTATGTTTCCTGTTCATTTACGTTTCATTTGATATTTCACAAAATTGACTATCAAGGTTAATCAAATTAAGATATTCTTAAAAATATCTAATATTTTTGTTACATAAACTTACCTTTTCAAATATCTGAATACGAGTATATTGAATAGTTAATGTGGGTTCCACTACTGCTCCTCACCAAGCTAGTTAGTGTAACGTACGCTGGCTAGTATTTGGGAGGTCTCGGGTTCAAACCCCGGGGCCGACTGGTCTGCCATGAGTGTTTTTCAGAGGTTTCCTCATGGAAATGTAAGTCACTGCTTGCAAACTTATAAGGTGTATGCTGGGCCAGTATTAATCCTCTGAACCCTACCCACACTTCCTATGTTCCATAAATATCCCGTCTCACCTATCCTCAATGCACTTGTACATACAAGTGTATCCTCTGATCTGGCTGAAGGAGTTAATCACAAACTCAAGCTGCCCGCCTCCCTGATAGTACAGGATCCCACTGCTCGATTCTGCAGGTATCTGTTTTTTTGGTACAACCAATTTTAAATGAATGTTAAGATAGTATGCAATAGATTAGGGGTAGGTTGCCTATAAAAAATTAGCCGCAATTACCTTTAATTAATTTTAGTATAATTCATTCCCTAATATAAATTGCAACTATATGTTTTTTCAATGAATTTCACGCCATTTGAAAGATAATAATGTCACGAATTGAAAAAAAATGGTTGCCAGCTCTCAGTCAGCCGCAGCGTTAGGGTTGCTAGGTGTGAAGAAGTATATCAGTGTTAATTTTTTGCACTCACCTGTTTTTTCAAAATTTTTAATACAAAAATAAAGTTTCATATATACTAATTACTGAAATCCATGGTTGCCAGTTGGAAAATGGCCGCAAACAGAGGTTGCCATGATTTCAATGAACGATTCTCGCTCCAGGTAAGTGGAAGCGTAAGAGAGAAAAGTTGCACGAATTGTTATGTGCTGAAAACAAAAGTTTAATGTAGTGTAATTGTAGTTCTAGTATTTTTTACTTATTATTTATAAAACATAAATTTTAGTGCATGATGACGTTAAACAATAATTTCGATTTCAAAGTTTTTTTATTGAAAAAGTAAAAATCAATTTTTTTTACAAATTATGCATTGAACATTATGGTTCTTCTAAATGCAAATCTTATAATTATATATAACTTCAATTTTTCTTATTCATTGTCTGTATCGGTGTCAATATCATCTGAATCAGAGCCATCATCTACTTCTATATTTTCCTCTATGTCTTGTTGGTGTTCATCTAAAGTTAATTCTTTTGATGCTGACAGGATATCTTCTACAGTCATTGGTGTTAGATCTTCATTGAACCACGTTGGTTTTAAATTACCATCAATTACTGACCAACCGTAGTTTTCACTTTTCGTAAACGAGAGAAAGTGACGTGTTCATCTTTTGTAAGCGAGAAAATACGTATCCTATACGTAAACTGTCATTATGGAATAAGTGTCAAAGCTGTCATGATTTTTCCTTGTTTACAGCACATAACAATGCGTGCATCTTTTCTTTCTTAGGCTTCCACTTACCTGGAGCGAGTTCATTGAAATCATGGCAACCTCTGTTGGCGGCCATTTTCCAACTGGCAACCATGGATTTTAGTAATTAGTATATATGAAACTTTAATTTTGTATTAAAAACTTTGAAAAAACAGGTGAGTGCAAAAAATTAACACTGATATACTTCTTTACACCTGGCAACCCTAACGCTGCGGCTGACTGAGAGCTGGCAACCATTTTTTTTCAATTCGTGACATTATTATCTTTCAAATGGCGTGAAATTCATTGAAAAAACATATAGTTGCAATTTATATTAGCGAATTAATTATACTAAAATTAATTAAAGGTAATTGCGGCTAATTTTTTATAGGCAACCTACCCCTAATCTATTGCATACTATCTTAACATTCATTTAAAATTGGTTATATCAAAAAAACAGATACCTGCAGAATCGAGCAGTGGGATCTTAGACTATGACGCATACTTCAGGGAGGAATGCAATACGTGTGTTTCCTTTTTTTACTGCTCCTCATTACAAACACTATTAATTTGTAGAATATAGCATCACCAATAATTTTTTTTGCATTAGTAGTTATAACGTGATTTTCTTCAAAGGTTTTAAATTAAGAAGAAACGAGTGTAATCCAAAACATTGTTTAACACAGTTTACTTAGATGGAAATTGCCGAATTTTTCCTTATCAACTCAATAATTTATTGAAATCAACAACTAGACTCAGGGGTCACCAAATGGCGGTCCGCATCCGGGCCGCCGAACCATTTTATGCGGACCACGAGAACCCAGCAATTTGCACTACAGAGTACGTAATTTAATTAAAAATGTATCCCTCGCATTGACGGACGCCGCGACAACCACGTGTTGTGCGGACCGCGATGGCCATTTTATTTCTTAAAACGGACCCCGAGCGGAACTAATAGGTGACCTCTGAACTAGACAGTCGAATTTTCATCAAAAATATCGCTTAAGAGAAACTCACAAATCATAAATCCACATTTACTATAAAAAAACTAAACACTTGAATAAATATTGGAAACTAAACAAGAACAGAGAAAAATATTAAGCATCGACTCGCACACCATCATCTCCCAATAATGTCATTTTGGCATCGTATCCATGATTTCTGACATCAACAAGTACTTCGTTCACTTTGGTGTCGGTAAAATGAGACGGTATTAGACATATTGCATATCCCCCACCACCGGCACCTGTCAATTTTCCTTTTATTCCGTGAAGCTTAAGAATGCTGATGATATCTTCCAAGGTAGGGTGTGAAACTCCCAATACAGACAACAGACCATGATTTACCTCGGCAAGGTCCTAGAAAATGGTAGAATATTGATGAGTTTATCAATTGGTTGCTTTTCACAAATACCTATAGATATTATATACTCAAACAAGGGTAATTTTCGAAAAATTCAGAATTAGACCGACAAACCGAAGTAATGAAAAAAATTCTCTACATCAATAGTTTAATGAGAGAACAAGTATGGCATGAAACTGTTGTGCTACGACAATCATTTTGATTATTAATGGCATAGTAAAGATAAGGCATCTTCAAAAATTGAACTTATTGAGTCTTAATGGATAATCCAAATGACACTTAGAGAGGTGAAATAACAAAATAATTAAGATTAATAATTATAGAAGACTCATTAACGTGGAATGCACATGTGGACATGGCTATGGATAAACTCTCACCATTGGTGGCAGAGCTTCGGCATCAAAAGCCATATCTTGACAAAAAGTCAAGCAAAAATATATACCATGCCTATTTCCAATCGGTGTTCAGTTATTTGTCGATAATTTGGTCCAACACAACAAAATTCAATCTGAATAGACTATAGAGATTACAAAATATAGTGATAAAACGGCTCCATAATCTTTCACATGATTATACAACGAAATAACTATCTATAAACTATCAGTACATGGAGATAGACAAACTAGTCAAGTTTCAGCAGTGTAAACTCATATATAAACTAGTAAACAACCATTCAGAGTCAGAATTGAAAAGAGTTCAACGGATAACCAACCGCGAATCAAGGCAAAAAAACTAATATTACAACGAAAACAGAGTGTCGTAGGAACTCCTATACCTATATGCCAGTCTGTTAACTTTCAACAGCATGCCATACAATATTAGAAATTCATTAAAACAGTGGTTCTTAACCGGTGGTCCCTGGAGCCACCCGAAGTGGTTCGCGAAGCCATGCATAAAATATAGTCCTTATTTTGCTCTGCAATGTGACGAATCCACCAACGTTCCACAATGCTGTCAATTACTTCTATTTGTTCGATTTCTGCATGGCAATAAATCATTTAAAGAAAAATTACTGTACTAAATCTTGAAGATTTTTGGAGCAAAAAGGCAATTTCATTCCCAAACATTCAAGATATTGCACTACGTTATTTAACTCTGTTTTTATCGACATACTTGTGAGAGCATGGATTATCAGCGCTTTTGATAATAAAAAACAAGCACCGAAATCAGCTGGATGCCTGTGCCGACATGCGTTTGGCTTTAAGTAGCACTGAACCAAGGATTCAAAAGTTAGTTAAGACTATTGGGATCTGACATGGAGGCGGAGCTTAGGTGATAACGTTAAAACATGGCGTCTCAAAACCAACTTTCAACACGAATTATATGAGAGATTTGAAAGTTTTTTGAGTTTTTCCTACAACAATGTTGGTTTCAAGTGAAAGTGTGAAGCTTTATGTATGTGAAAATTTACTCCAGCGAAAATATAGGCTGGAAAGATCCAAATTCATAAAACAATGTGGGATAAAAGAAGAGACTTCGAGGCCTGCTATCGTGAACTTTACTGCTTTTTGCTTATCTATTTTGATTTTATCTAATTTGAAGTGTAAAATAGTCTAAATTAATTGTATTTGTCAAAGTGATATGAAACTATCAATTAGAGCTTTTTTATACAAGAAGTTTATAATCGGCCAGATATGATGGGCAATTAGCAATAAACATATTTCAAAACTTTTAATTGGTGATTCTTTATCACACTCTAAAAATTAATTATTTCTGTAGAACTTTCGGCAAAATATATTCGAAATTTCACGAAAAACATTTATTTTGTAGTATACATGGATTCCATGAGAATAATAATGTTTCATATAATCAAATGTGGTTTTCATAATAAAACAACATAATAAAACAACCATAATGCAACTCAAGATGTATTAATGATGAATATACAAAGAACAACTTTTTCATTTCGTGTGTATTCCTCTTATAACTAACTTCAATCTAATACATAAATTTGTTACTCATCATTTCACTTAATCTTCCATGAATTTGTCATCTTCTAAAGATCGGAGAGGACATATTTATCGTGCCACATATCACTGAAAAAATTTCTTCTAATAATACCAATAAATTTCCATGTAACACAGATCCAACATATTTGAATGTTTTGGCTGCAGCATTTGGAATTTTCATTAATAAAGGGAACTAATCTAAGTTTCAATCACAGGACTTAATTACCTGGAAGAATGTAATTTTTGTTTGTAAAATGCAAATCACACACCGTCATTCTAGGAGTTGTGTGATTACTTTTCATGATTTTCCATACCTTCAATAAATCAATCCTTTCCTTTTCTCCAAAATACAAAATATTTGTTTACATTCGGAAACCGATGAAAGCTAGTACTTGCATTTGTATATGCTTTAGAATTACAATTTTTCACGCAACAACACACTATACTTGCTGATTCTACGTTTTGCAAAATTTCCATTATACACCTTTTGCGACCTCATTTGTAAGAAATCAAAAACTTGTCATGCAATTGCGTAATGTTGACGTTGGAAATAAAAACTTCATCCATCTGGCCGCCAGAGTTCGCCAGCTGACATGTCAGATCCCAATACAGTCATAAAAATCTCATTGAAATAATACATTCAACTGAGTAATATAAAATGTACTTTGAAAAAATTTGAAATTGAATATTATCAGTGTTTCATTTATTAACAAATAGAACAACCGTATATTTATTTAGAATTACAGTAGGCATATATATTTATCGTCTTTTTGAAGGTAATATTACCTTCAAAAAGTTGATGGTCCCCGAGAAGACAGAAACTTTGATAAAAGGTCCCTCATTATGAAAACGTTGAGAACCACTGCATTAAAATGTAATTCTAATTGCACCAAGCATAATGGTACACTCACCCCTAATTTTTCAAAAGCAGCTGCTCTCTGATCATCGCTCGAGTTACAAATATTCAGCAATTCAATACAATCCAAGGCAGTTTTTGATATTTCGTGTATTGCTTCCAATATGTGATTGGCTATTGGCGGATAATTACGCAGAAATTCGCCAACTTTTGCGACGAGAGTTTTCGTATTCCTTGTCACTTTAGTATTGATCAACATCAGCTTAATGGGATGCATTATCTGTTTCTTCTCAGGTTTAGATCCTTTTACGAAAGCAACCAAAGAGCCGTATGTACAGACAGAATTATCCACACCTTTAAAAAACAAAACGAATGATTGGGCGATCCAAACTATCAAAAAATGTTTTTTCACTACTACAGAATCTCATATATTATCTAAATAAACTTGGAAATTTAAAAATTATTAACTAGGAATTTGAAAAACTGAAAAGCGCCCTGTAAACGTTCAAATTTGTTTGACAAATTTCACGTGTTCTTCAAGCAATGGTATAAAGGATCAAACCCAAGATCAAACAAATTTGTCAAATTCGTCCTTAGTTACGGTTTTCTCGTTGACGTGACGTGACGCGTTCCATGAAAAAATGAAGGACACCCTACTGCGTAGCACTAGGCATGATAAAACCCCTCGGCGCATGAGCATGTCGTCAATATTTTTTTAATGTATTATATAAATTGAATAACAATGAAGGTCGATTTTACGACTGCAATGAAGGAAAATTGCAATAAATGTATCAATAATTCGATATTACGAATAAAATCCGTGGGAATTTAGCAAAAAAATTAATTGATTGACTGTCGAATTTGAATATCCTATTATATAAATTGATAAGATATCTCTATGGATGGGAAGCAGACACAGACGCAGAATCAGAACGTCGCTTGGTTGGCACACAGAGCACTATCGAGCTTGGCGCATGCGCATGTCGTAATGCCTATCTAAAAAACGCTATAATTTTTTATTCTTCGTTGGGAAAAAATTGGGAACAAAACTTCTCTGATGAAATCATATGTATTATATCGATATCCGTTGGAATTTTTAAAATCGGTCCAGATCCCAACTTTTTGTAGTGAGAATTTAGCTTCGCTATGGGGTTAAAACGCTATATTTTTTTATTCTTCGTTGGGAAAAATTGGGAATTCAAATTCCCTAATGAAATCATATGTGTTTTATCGATATCCGTTGGAATTTTTAAAATCGGACCAGGTGCACACTTTTTGTCGTGAGACTATAACCCCTTTAGCTTCGCCTCGGGGTAAAAATGACCAGGGGCCTGTTTCTCGAAAGTATTAGTTTACTAGTTTATGAGTTAATAGCTATCAGTGTAAAAACTAATAGTACTGCTAAATTGCGTTTCTCTATTATTTTTTTATGAGTCGTAAATCAAGTAGCTATTTTTATGAGTTTGCGAGTGTCAAACAAAAATTGGTTGTCAAAGTCCAAATAAACTCTGTAAAACAAACTTTAATTGAGGCTCTAGATGGTCCACTAGATTATAAAATTTTTGTGCTGGCATTCTAAATCTTTCATTAAATTGATACGTTTCTTCCATTATTTCATAATTAATCCTTTCTCTATATATTTTGGCGTTTCTCACAAGAACTGCATGTTCGTCATCGAACTCTCAGAAGAGGACATTTCTACAGATGTACGACTTGCTGGTGGGAAAATTTCAAAGCGTTTAGTTACAGATAGTTGTATTTATAAGTGTCACCGGACTTATAGAAAAGTCACTCATAATAATAGTAATTTTTATTAGTTGACAGGTTTGAGAAACAAAATAGCTATTATTACTAGACTACTGCACTCATAAAAAGTTTTGATAACTATTAACTATTAAAATAGGTTGCCAGTTTCGAGAAACGCTCTCTATTAAAAATCACTAATATTATTACTTCCCTGACTATTATTAATAGTTATGAGTGCTTTGAGAAACAGGCCCCATTACGGTTTTGAATTTAGTTGTCAAAAATATCGTCAATCCAATTTTTCATCACACTTCAAACACGTGAATTGTTTGACAAACGCATCAAACAAAGCCATAGACTATCAAATAATTTGACAAACACCTAAAATTTGACAAACAAGTTTGATCGTTTACAGGGCGCTTAAGAATTATGGATGGGAAAAGTAGTCTTCTATATATGAACGGAACTAAATACCAAGAAGGAATGGAGCATAGAATCCATTCGAGCACTGGAGAAGAATACCATAATATGGTATACGGACGGGTCTAAAACTCCCGAAGGAACTGGAGCAGGAGTCGTTGGGCCTCGTACCAAATACTCAGAACCCATGGGCCAGTTCCCCAGTATTTTTCAAGCGGAAATTCACGCCATAGAAAGGTGCATTCAGTTCAACCTCGATAGGAAATACCGGAAAAAGGAAATTGCGATCCTCTCCGATAGCCAAGCAGCCATCAAAGCGTTGAGCTCTTATAACATCAACTCAAAGATGGTTTGTGAATGCCTAGTCAAACTAAACGATCTGGGCAGGAACAACAAAGTGACCCTCCTCTGGGTGCCGGGGCACGTCGGAGTGAAGGGTAATGAACAAGCAGACACCCTGGCACGAAAGGGTGCGTCAACGCCACTAATCGGGCCAGAACCTTTCTGCGGACTTGGAAAATCTTACTTCCAAGAAGAACTCAATAAAGCTGAAGAAGCAATGAGAGCAACATACTGGCAAAGACTTCCAGGAATGAGGCAGGCCAAAGATCTTCTCGGAAAGTTCAACCGAGCAAGATCGAAGACACTGATTAAGCTCAGCAAAACTAGTCTAAAGACAATCACAGGATTTCTTACGGGGCATTGCAGACTCAAAGAACACCTAAGGAAGCTAGGTTTAGAGGGGGACAGCACCTGCAGATTCTGCAAGGAACGTCCAGAAACACCCCACCATATACTGATGGAGTGCTATGCTGTGCACCATGAAAGACTGAACACACTGGGATCATACCAGCTGACTGTAGAAGAAATACCACGAATAGACCCCCTTAAAATCCTCAAATTCCTGAAGGTATTGAGGCTTGAGGGGCCGCTGTAAAACGAGAACACATCGAGAAGCAGAAGAAGATGGGGCACAATAGATCTAATAAGGTCGTAGCGCATCGGTCACCATCCACACATACCAATACCAATATATGAAAAAATCATATTCCATGTCATCTGATTTTATAATTTTAGACATCATGTGAAATAGTTACCTTCAGTGTTCGTCACGAAATTTTTTTTTTTTAGGTAACTTAATACAGGAGGAACATTATAGTTCTAATACATAAACTATAAATTGCAAGAAATAAAATCAAAAAATTCCTTTCAATTTTTAGCAAAAATTTCTTTACCAGTAGAGAATTTGGTGTTTATTATTACATTTACATTACCTGAGGGATTCCCATGGTGTATCTTTTCCCCATTAAAACTCCAATCTGATATTACTCGTAATTCATCATCTGAAAATCGAGCAAGGCTTGAGTTAAGAGTCAATTTTGTTGGAAGATATCCAATTCTCGACAAGTTATCGTCCAGATTACTTCTTCTTATCGTCAGCTTAGCGTAGTGGATCAAACTAGACGCGAGGCACACTACAAAAGAGGCGGAGCTACCTGTCCCCGCCCCCAAGGTGAGCTGGCTGCTAACCGATAAGTGAAACGGGCGAATATCCATATTCAGAGTGCCGTACATTGCTATAAACAGGTACAGGAATGTCAGGAGTGCATTTTTCTGTATTTCTGTCAAATCATGATAATTTCCACTTTCCGAGAGAAATCCCTCCATGTTTCGTTGATGCAAATCATGATCTATCTGTTCTGGATGTTCTAAATTGAACGACTCAATATCAAAGCGAGTTGGAAGTGGCTTACTTAGAAGATTTTGTATTTCCTACAATAAAATTCACACTCAAAATATAATTTTCAAAATTGGAAATACCAACTTTCAAATTATTTTTTCATTCTTGTATGCTCACCTTAACATTGAAAGAGTAATGAAGGTTTATATCAGGAAAATGTAATTGGATAGCGTTAATATCATCAGAGCTCTCATTTTCTCTTAGAGTAAGCGAGGTCCGAAGACCCAAACTTGCAGCCAAAGCGAGTTTGCCATGGACAACTGAATGTTCCCCATGTAGAATAATTTTACCAGGTGCGGATATTGTGAAAACGATACCTGCAAAATGCGGGATTTTAGAGAGTGGTTTTGCATAGTCTGTTTTCTCACCATTAGATTTATTGAGGTAATCACCAGAAGGTGAAACGTTCAAAAACTGCGAGTCGATGCTTGATGCCATTGTCTATTTTCCCTCCTTTTCCTTTAACTCGTCCCACTGGTCTGGAGTATAAGTTTTCTGGGAGAAAGCGTGGATGCTCTTCAATTCTTCGATTAAGATATTATTTACCAATCTGAAAAATGTAAACTTTTATGAATTAATTAATTTCAAACTATATGTACGTATAAGTCTCAACCGAAATTGATATTTGGCTTTAAATCTAAAATATGACAATGAAATAATTTCACATCTGAACGAGGAAAGTAATTTGATAATTGAAAATCTTGAAATAACCTGCTGTTATATGAATCACAAGTCCAACAAATACCACATTTTACGCACTATGATGAAAAGTAGAAACATGGTAAATAACTGTAATTCAAGAAAATCAGACAGCTGTTTTGAATTATTAGGTCTCATCAGCACCCGCTGAATATCTCCGTGTTTCCTAGTCCAACTAATAACGCCTTTGTCGAGCAGTGCAAGGTCAACAGATGTTTCTATTTTATCATATCTCATCAATGCTGTACAGTTGAGACAGAGTGTATGATTAGCTAATTGAATGATGTTGCAAAGATCTTCACAAATCTTAGTATATCGTATGTTAATAGGAGTATGGAACATAAACAAATTAGGCAAATTACAGTAGAGTGTACAGCACTGATATCTAATAGGATCGGAACAGCAGAGTGTTATTCTTGATGTTTTTATTATTCAAAACCATGGTGTGAATTGACAATAAGAAAGATGAGATTGAAAAAAATAAGAGATTTGGGCACATCTAAAACACTCTTTTGTAATATCGCATAATAATAATAGGACTTTATTTCATAAATCCTCAGCGGAGTACAGCAATGCTGATCTACTTACCCGAGTTCCAAATTAAAAGTAAAGTGAACAAGGAAAATTCTTCAATAATTTAGAAATTATTGAAGAATTTTCCTTGTTCACTTTATGTAATATATTAAATTGACCATGGTCAACTTGTATATTTTTCGTGATTTGACTTTTTGTAGCATAAACCAGTTATAGGGGCAGATAATACATTGAACAATTGATATTACCTGTGTCTTTGCAGCAAAGGTTTTCCCTCGAATTTATCAGCAACTATTATGCATGAAAACTTCCCTCCACAGCCATCTGATTCATCTTTGACCTCCTGTAGAAATTATCAAACGAATTCATAAGAAAAAAATATTTAACAAACGAAATGTAATTTGAGAAAAAATAATATGAAATATGGTAAAACGCTATTCATATTTCTACTGAATTGATTGAATGAGGCACTATATATAATATGTAACAATCCTATAAACAATTGTCATTAAATTGAGTATCAAATGCACAAATGTAGTTTGAATTCTTACAAAAAGTAAGATATTAGTCCTTTCAACTTCTAAAGAGGAAGAGCAGCTCCCTTCCATTATTCCAAGAAACTTGTTTTTAGTATAAACCAACTAACTAAATTATTAATTTGATTGGTTTTATTTTAATAAAACAATTCAAATTTTCATTTGTGAACCATTGGCCAACTTGTTCTAATCATGAAATTGTAGATATAAATCATATCACTTTAAAATTTTACAGATTTATTAGTGATTATTGACTTATAATTGTATGTCTAAATAGTTTTTACTGAATCAGGGATGGCCCCAAAAGGTCAATTTTTTAAAACTGTATAAGTTGAACTTAGAAATATATTTTGCAAAGATTTCTATATTAAAACCTAAAAGGATATATACTTGAAAGTTTGACTATAAAACTCTCATTATAACAAAATTAAATCATTCTTTCCTTTCTCACTTCAATATTAAGAAAAGGAAAATAAATGAATGAAACTTTTTCACAATATTTTATTCTGAAAATTTTTCTTTAGGTACATAACATTAAAAATGACAATCATGTCTATATTTCACGATTTTCGAACTCAATTTTGTAGTTGGTAAGTAATTGATTATGAATGTTTTAGTGAAACATTATCAAATGTTTGATAAGAATCCATTTTTTCACAGTAAAAAAAATGAGTCAACTTTGAAATATTTTACAGAATTATGAAGAAACAATTTCTTTAGTTGCTTATTCTATATACATCAGAAAAATATTATTGACTAGTTCTAAAATTGATAGTTTAATTGTACAAATTTTCTAACTATCTTTCAATTTTACATCACCTATATCTCCAAAATCTTGAGAAATTTCAAGTTGCTTGACATTGAAATATACAAAGAAACCCAAAAAGTGTAAACAAGAATAAATAGAAATTAATAAAGGAAATAAGTCGGGATATCTCAATGGAGGTTCAAATATGATTGAACTTATCAAAAGGACAACACTACCTATAAAAGAGAAAAACATCATAGAAAACAAAACAAAATTCTTTAAACTATCTTTATCCTTGGTTATTTTTTCCAATATTTTCCCAATTAAAACACTTGATTTTTCTGATTTCTTGCATTTGGTGTTTAAAACTTCATGCAGAAATCGAATTCGTTTACATTTTGTTTGTGAAGTGTTAGTACTCTGAACACTGTGATAGTAATATTTCATACAAGCATAAAACGCCAATACATAAAATGATAGAAGTGCTATCATAGCCATTATTAAACCATCCTTAACAAATAAAGGAATCATACTAAAAACAGAAATATACAGAAACCAAAAACAAACAAATGGATTTTCTGGAAAATGAAGGAGAACTGGCAGAGACACAATTAAAATAGTTTTTTCATGAACTTGGTAAGAAAACAAGAAAAATGCCAATGACGAATTTACCAAAGCTAACACAAATTTTTTCAAGTTTGGTCGCAAAAATAAATCAACACTGGATGGAAACACAGCTGATAATGTCGTGAACAAACAAATCCTCATTAACTTTACATGATTACACATTTTTAGCTTGTATATAACATTTAAAGCACACCAAAAATTAGCCACTTTGTCCTCAAAAATTCCCCTAGCGAAAGGAAATTGCCGATGCAGAACTTGTAACGTAACTTCCAGATCAAACAAAAACGGAAACCAAATAAATGAGAAACTAATGACGACAGTTCCTGCCAGCTCAAAAAGAGATAAAATCCCACCTATCGCTTTTTTGCCGGGTTTTGGAATACAAGTACTCAATAAATAGAAAAAGAATGGGAGGGAATGATAAAGTTCCATCTGTTTGTAATTTAAGGCAAAACAGAAAAATATACATGCTAAAATATTCTTTTGATGTATCAAAAATATAACAGATAGTGTTGTAAGGCCTAAAGAGAGGTTGTTGTATTGGAAATGTCCGTGATCTATTAAAATAATGCCTGGATACAACAAGCAAAGTATTGTAGATAATGAAAATGGCAGTAAAGGTCTCTTCTTTGAAGATTCACAATCACTAACACTATCACTCTCGTGCAACTTAGCAGTAGTATAATAAAAAATCACAAGAGAAGGAATGTACACTAAAATATCACATATTAACACTGTTAAACGCATGAACAACTTATGATCGTCACTTTCAAAGCCTCTCGACTCATGTAATAACGTATAATTTTCATTTAAATATTTTGCTACTAGCCCACATAAATACATATGATAGGCTGTTAGTGGAGGGTAATCCAGACCCCAGTATTCTAAATTGTTATCTGTTTTATTTTGATACCAATCAGTAACTGGTAAGTTTGTTGTTATTTCCATCCAATGTCTCTGTGCTTCATAATCACCATACATTGGTGGATTTCCTTGACCAGAGTATGGATGTAACATGGTTATATTTCTTAGAAGTATAGCAACCAAGATACCAAAAACAACCAGCCAATTGTCGCAAGATATTTTCAATAACACTTTCTCCAAAGCCATAATTTGTTTTTAAGATACTAGAGTTAATCTAGATAATGTAGTTCAAAACAAGGGAAAAATATTGCTGAAAATAAATACTCTCATAACTTCCACGAAACTATGAAAATTTGACATTTTTTTGTGTACGTGTAAAATTTAAATATAAAAACTTACCACATGGGAAGCTCTCAATTCTTTTATCAATTTGTTTCTGATCCCTTCTTCGGTAACGACGTTAGACATATTAACGGTAAAATACCTAGAATTTCTGGATCGATAGGCTGATTGATTAATCACCTTCCTAGAAATTCCTATGCAATGCCGAACTATGGTAGTCATGAAAATATGATTTGCAATTATTCCGATGAAGATAACTTGATTTCTTTAATTTTGATAAATCTTTATTTTGATATTTTTTATATAATATCTGTGACTGTGAATGAATATTGAAAAGACAAACTAATTATTCATCGGTCTCAAGTTCTTCAAGAATTAGCCAGTTAAGAAAACGCCCATTCTCTATGAATTTTGTAAGAAGGAATAAACATTTTTTGATGTATAACTTCTGAGCTGAGCGAAAATACTGTTGTCCACGACTGTGCATGTGTTTCCTAAAAAAGTGTAACACTACCTTATATTCACTAGTGAATAATGGTTCATTATTCACTGCATGACGTCACTCTTTCGACGTATGTATATCTAAACTAGAGAACATAATTTATATTGTTATGATATTATTATTGTTTGATTTTAAAACATTGATTTATATATAAATTCAATGCCTTCATTCATTTTCAATAATTGTTCTGTTAATATTAATATAAATAAATAAATAAATGCAAAATATGTTATGTCAACGCTTTTGATAACTATTTTTATTGTTGAATTATTACTAATTTTTTCGAGGAAGTCGTGGACAAAGTATAGTATTCTACTCGCACAAAATTACAATTTTTCACTCGGGTGAATTGCAAACTTCACCCTCGTGAAAAATAGCAATAATTTTGTGATCGTTGCATAATATACTATTGTTCACTACTGTACTATAAAACATTCATTATACATGTACTTATTATCCACTAGTGAATATTCCATTATTCACTGCATGACTTCAGAATCAGGGCGTATATCTGAACTTGAGAATTTTATTTATATTGTTAGTATATTGTTAGATTTTATTTTTCATATAGCTAAATTAATGAATTAACTCAAATCACGTTAATCCAAAACTTGAAAAATATTCTAGACAACTTCCGCAGATCTTCTACGACTATCCTTATTGACGCAGACGGGGATATAATAGCATGGAAGAGACATGGTGGATGGAAATTCACAGCGGTAGCTGCAGGCTACATTGATGAATCCATCAAAATGAAATAACACTGCTGTAAAAATATCAGATTCATACTCTCCACAACCAAACAAAATATCAATACGGATATGAACTCAATTCCTACCATAAATATACACAACTATGTAAATCCTAATATTACAATTAATATTAATAAAAAATATTACTTATAGGTAGCTTAAATAGTTACATATTATTGAATTGAATTGGCATTGACTTGGTGAAAGTTGATATTCATAACTTTATAAAAAATAAAAACTAACTTTTCACAGGTTGAAATAAAATCTATCGAGTAAACGCGTATCGTAATAACATTGACTTCATTTCGTACTAAATTATGGTATTACAAAACAATCTGAGAAAAGTACAGTATTTTACTTGGGGAAACCTTCCGAAAACCTGAAATTGTTTCTTCATAAACAAAATTTCAAAGTTTCATATAAAACCAACAACATTGGAAAATTGATTAAAAACAACAAATCTAAAATTCATAGAGATTAACTTACTGGTGTTCATAGACTCAACTAAAACGATTGTGAAAAATTCTATATGGGACGTAAAATTTGAAATTTTAAAACTCGAATACATACACGAACATTCAAGAAAACCATACCTTTAATCACAATTATAATATATATATATATATATATATATATATATATATATATATATATATATATATATATATATATATATATATATATATATATATATATATATATATATATATATATATATATAGAAAGAAGAATTTTTCGTGTTTACAAAATATATATATATATATATATATATATATATATATATATATATATATATATATATATATATATATATATATATATATTAATATATATAGTATATATCAGTTATGTACCTACCAATAACTCTGAATGAATTGCATATTGTTATTTAGTATCTCTAGGAACTCCTCTGTTTTGTTCAATTTTTCGTATAAATATATTGTTTTGTAATACCATAATTCAGTACGGGATGAAGTCAATGATGATAACAATAATAATAATATCTATTTTACTCAACAATCATCATACATCTCAACCTAATAATATGTATATGTATAGAAGAGCTATAAACAATGAAAGTGAATTACGTCTAAATGAAATTTGTAAAGACTTTTTACATGATTCAAAATACTCAGTTAAAGTATATAATTCACAATAAATTTATATATATCTTTCTTGAACATGTTGTGTGAACAATGTTATGACGAAACGCTCAATAGATTTTATTTCAACCTGTGAAAAGTTAGTTTTTATTTCCTTATAAAGTTATAACTTACATATTAGTTATAAGTAATGTCAATATTTTCATAAAATAATTTTTTTTAGAATTCCTAATTATATTTATTCGTCAAACTATAGAAAGTATAGTTTTCTACTGGCATATAATGGCAATTATTCACTCAGATAATCTACAACTTCATCTTTGTGAATAATAGTTACCATTATATACTTTTTGAATAATATACTATTTCAAACTATTCTTATCAAAAAATTAAACAGTTTCCAAAAATAATGCACATCGTTAGAATGTTTTGCTTACAAAAAACAAATAAATAAATTACAAAGATTGAATGACGATTTCTGGAAGACTAGGCACATAACTTTTTTCTACAAGAAAACAGCTACGTAATGAAAACCAATTGGTTTTAAGACTAAAACATATATTGAATTCAATTGTAATACTTTATTCAAAAACTAAACAATAGTCAAATATAAAATTGTGTATAATAATTTCTACTTTCTCATCATTGTTGGTAGTAGTGTCAATACCATTTTTTTTAGTTGATATTTTGCACTCCTTATTAGAAATGATATGAATGCATCATCCAATTCTATTTCAGGCTCTTCATGGGAAACATGAAAATCTAAAATTCAAATAATAGTTTCGACATTAATTCAAAAATGAAGATTTCAACTTTTATATACTTGTACTTTGATCTCTTATAGATCTATCTGTTTCTACATGTTCCTTTCCATCGAAAAATTCTTCATAAGTTGGCATTTCAGCTTTAATAGCATTTTTGGAATCCTTAATATCATTACTTTTAAATTCAGTTTTGATTTCTTCTATTATATAATCCAGTTCAGTCACCGAAATTTCCGATAGTTCGTCATCAAAGCTATCATTTCCTTCTGACTTAGGACTTATACTATCTAATGAAGATGAGTTTGAAGGGTAACTTTCACATTCGGAAATTGATTCATTGCTTTCTATATTATCCGAATCTAATTCTTGAAAATTATTCTGAATTGAAATATACATTTCGTGGAGTGTCTATAAGAATGTATAATACGTCAACATTAATGTATGACATTAATAATTTGGATTTTTGCAATATTTCCAGAGGCTATTTCAGTACATCTAAGATTTTAATTTTTTTGTGATAGATATAACATTCTATGACTTAACCAAATTTTTATCACGTGTAGTAGTGCGGTCTTCATTAATCAAAACATTTGGAAAAATGGGCAACAAGCAGAAACGTAAAATTGATATCACTAAACAAAGTAAAGAATTAGAGGTAAACAAGAAAGCGAATTCGGAAAAGGAAGATAGTGCTGTAAGTAGAGCAGATTTCAAAGATTTTGGAGTTTGTGATTAAAGTACATCTGATTAATTTTAGGATGATCAGCTGTTGAATACTGTCAACGACGAGGAAGGAGACAGTTCTGATTCAGAAGGAGAAGTAGAAGAATCCGAGGATGAAGGTAACCAACGTTTTGAAGAAGAAATTGAAGAAAGTGATTCAAATTTATCAGAAGATAGTGAATCCGATGACTCAGAAGGTAGTAGTGATGAATCCTATGAATCAAACTCTGGAGATAGTTCGGACGAAGAGAAAAAGAACAGTAACAGTGAAAACGAGGAAGTGGCAAAGGAAAAAAAAACTGTTGAGGATGAACAAATTTCAGAGGAAGGTGTTGAAAAAAAAGGTAGTGTAATGCATAGGTAGTACATCAATAAGTTTAATCTATTTATTGAAAGTTCTACGTGTAAGTAATTTTCATTTTATGCATCTAGTTGAAGAAATAACAAACAGTTGGGTATTTTATTAACCTGTTGAGGATATTAGTAAATTTTAATGCAGTTTTTTAATAAATTGTACTAGTTACAAATAATCTTCAACAATTCTCTGTACAAATATAGTTTCACAAAAATTTATATGATATTCATATTTTTGTTTTCACAGTTTTTAGAGAAAGGAAAAAGACAGTTAAAGCATCTAAAAGCACTAATACTACGAAAAATTTAACTTCTGATTTGAGTAGTCCAGTTCACAATGAGTATGATGATTATGATAGTTCTGATGAAGAGGATATTAGAAACACAATTGGGAATATCCCAAAAAATTGGTACGACGAGTACAAACATTTTGGATATGATTGGGATGGTAAAAAAATTATCAAGCCTGAAACAGGTGATCATATCGATGAATTTTTGAAGAAAATGGAAGATCCTAACTTCTGGAGGACTGTTAAAGACCCTCAAACTGGACAGAATGTTATTCTTAGCGATGAAGATATTGAAATAGTTAAAAGGATTAAAGCTGGAAAAATTCCAGATGTTAGTTTTGATGATTATGCAGTGAGTACCTTGTGATTTCCCACTTTGGTTAATGTCAAAAACAAATTCATGGAAAATACATCGTTTTATCTGTTATGTTATGAGTAAATTTAATATGATTTGAACACATTCTTATTAAGTTGTGTGAAAGTTTGTTACCTTTATTAATTTATTGAAAATTTTAAATATAATTTCTATTAGTGGCTACCAGTGTACGTACACAGGGAGTTTTCATCAAGTTTGCTTAATAATTGATGAGAATAATTAAAACATCACTTTATTTAAAATTCTTGCACTTATCATTTGAAATGATTGTATCCTTACATCCATCTGATTTTAGCCTTGGATAGAATGGTTTACTAGGGAAGTTATGCAAACTCCATTAAGAAAATTCCCAGAGCACAAACGTTCCTTTTTACCTAGCAAACATGAGGCAAGAAAGGTATCAAAATTGGTACACGCCTTAAAAATGGGCTGGATAAAAACAAGGGAAGAAGCAGCTAAACTCAGAGCACAAAAAGAACCTCAGTTTTACATGTTGTGGCAGACTGACGATCAAGCTGAAGAAATGCGTAGAATTCAGAAACACATTGCAGCACCGAAAAGGTTAGCTATCAATTCATTCTTTTTTACCTAACATATGTACCATAACTCTTGAAAAAATGATTTATTTTATTTGCTATTGATTATGTGTGGTCATATCGAATTATTTCCAATTATTGGTTAGTTCGGTTTGATGATTGTTTTAATTAAATAAATTTTCATATTAATTTTTGTAAATGTGCAGCTAGTATAGTTGATTCGATTATTATGATGGTAATTATTTGTTAGATTGTCACAATATAAACTAAGTTTTGGTTATTTTATGAAATATTATAACAAAATTAAAGATCTTTAAGTGGACAAAGAGATTTCACATATTTAAAATTTTATCTATTTTAGGCACTTACCGTCACATGCAGAATCTTATAATCCTCCTCCAGAATACTTGTTTGATGACAGAGAAATGAAACAATGGAATAAACACAAAGACGCTCCATGGAAAAGGAAACTACATTTTGTACCACAAAAATATGAGTCCCTTAGGCAGGTGCCCTCCTATAAGAGGTAAAAAATATATTTAAATAATTTTTTATTTAATTTTTGTGTATTTGAAAGTGAGATCAAAATTAGAAATCTCAAACAATTTCTTTGAATATCTAATCTAAAATACAGTAATTCCTAGTTAAATGTGAAGTACAGCGGATTAACTACAAGTTTTTTTTTTAGGTACATAAAAGAACGCTTCTTAAGGTGTCTTGATTTATACCTTTGTCCAAGAGCAATAAAAATGAAAATCAATATAGATCCCGAGGATCTGGTACCAAAATTACCAAGTCCTAAAGATCTTCAACCATTCCCAACCACTTTATCTATAGAATATAAGGGGCACACTGATATGGTTCGCACAATAAGTACTGATAAAACAGGACAATATTTGCTTAGCGGATCAGATGATGGAACTGTCAAAATATGGGAAGTTAACACAGGTAGATGTTTGAAGACTATCAAGATGGATGATGTTGTCAGATCTGTAGAGTGGTGTCCAAATAATGCACTGTCTTTAGTATTAGTTGCTAGTGGAAAAAATGTTGTCTTGATAAATCCACATGTTGGTAAGTTATTTGGAAAAATTTACTTAATTATTCGAAAAAATTATACATACATATATAAAAATAATATTATTTTATTTCAATTACACAATAATTCAGTCCAAATACAGAATTATAGAAAACATACAAACTAATTTGATCCCCTATATAAAATTTAAAATCATCTATTGTATAATGAGGATTTTCAAGTAGATAATTTCTTCTGCATCAATTGTCCAGTAGTCTCCATTCTCGGGGTAACTCATTGTAGAAACTTGTTCCTAAAGATCTTCTTGTGCTTATTTGTAAAGTTGTTTTTCTAATAATCAAATTGTAATTAGTCCTTAGTTTATATGGTTGGCTGTGAAATCTTGTCATATACAATTCTGAGTGATTCATAATTTTCATGAGAGATCTGATTATCAATTTGGCTGTTAGAGTTAGTATCCTGTTTTTAACTATTAATGGTTACAATGAATCCTGGAGTTAACTCTCTCCATGTGCCCCAAATTTCTAGACCATATATATTCAATCTTGAATGAAACAAGGAAAGATAAGCTTGTAAAGCTGTACTGTGACTGATAATCTGTCCAAAATGGTATTATGTATATATTGCACTATGTAGATTGTTCTGTAATTGTGAACTTTGATGATTCCACATACGTCGACTATCAGTATGCATTCTCAAACTTTGCAGAGCTAGATGGAGTTTTATTAGATGCTGTAAATAAAACATTTTGCGATTTCTGCTTATTTGAATATTGAATAGAATTTTCTCGTACTGAACAATCTACCTATCTTACTCTCATTTACTAGCTTTCTATTTTATCTTGGGCGATTACTGCGAGTGTTGTGTCGTCAGCATATAACTATGACAAATTTACATTTGCTAAAAGATCGTTTATAAATACTATGAACAAAAGCGATCCAAGTATTGAGCCCTGTGGAACTCCCTGTTGACATCAAGCATAGAGCTCACTACTGCTTATTGACCACTAGCTGTCTTCTACCATTGAAGTATGATTGAAATATTTTTAATATTTATTTCTGACCTTGAAACAGATTTAAATCTGGTATTAAGGCCTAAATGATTACATCTTGATAAAATAATCTGATCTAAAGCTTGGTTTTATCTCACTAGTTGATAGTATAAACAAAATATCACAATATCTACACCTTTTGAAATATATACAGTTATAGTTAATTGTCTTTTTCCTTAATATATTCCTTCAGCTGCTTGTATATTTTTTCCCGTCTGCCAACCATTACTAATTTTTCGGTACACTGTTAAATGACTTCTTTCAAACAATTAAGTTTGCCAGCAATTTTGTGCAAATGCAAATATTTTGGATAATTTGATTTCAAACATGAATGTGACTGAACATGTCACGATAGAATGAATGTAAACTGTAATCGACCACATTTAAGAACAACCCTAATACATAGGGTGTAGTATCATTGCGGAGAACTATTTTCCAACTGTGGAAGTTATCGAACTCCGGAAGTTATCGTTAACCTTTTTTTTTTATAGGCGATTATCTTGTGTGTTCAAAAACGGATTCTGTTTTACAAGAAGCTTCATCAATAGAATCTGTTATGAGTGAAAGAGTTAGGACTACAGTTCAGTGGTCAAAGCCTGAAGATGAATTATACAAAAGGGGAATTAGAATAATGCTAACTCATTTTAAAGAAGTAAATCAGGTCACGTGGCATGGTAAGGGAGATTATTTTGCAACAGTTATGCCAGATGGTCAGAACCGATCTGTACTCATATCTCAGATATCTCAGAAAAGGTCCCAACTACCCTTGACGAAATCGAAAGGTAAGTATCTTTAGGTACTTTAGACATTATAAGATTGAAGGTATCAAAGTAGTTTTAAAATTTTTTGAAGTTTTTTTCTCTTTTTGATGAAATAAGTAGGTGATATAATATTTTTATTCAAGCTAAATATTCGTGTGACTATCTTTAGGAAGTTCAGGAATAATTAGATTTATTTCATCAAAATTTGTAATTTGTAATTTATTAAAGCAAGTATGAGTACAGTCGTAAAACTTTTGGTATACATATGTATTCATATTTATATTCACTATGATTTTCGTATGGTACCTAGATGTACACCATCTGTATGTACCATTGCAGTGAGCCAATGTTTAATGTCGTCATGTAATTTACGTAGCCCATTTCCCCACTCTATCTTCAGTCTACTGCATTCCCCCCAGCATCCATATTAGAATCAATAACACTCTATATTGTTCCCTCACCATCTTAAACAGATCAATTCCCTGACAACAATGTGATATCAGAACAAACTTAAGAACATATTGATATGTGTGAAAATAAAGACGAGCAAGTTAGTACTGAATTTTTTTTGTTTCAAATTTGTCTTATTTCAAGCGGTAATTTATTTATGAATTTCGAAGGATAGTAGTTGATAAATTTCTGATTTATGTCACGATTACTAGGTTCTGTGACTAAATCCTGTCTGACATTACTTCTAGTTCGATAAATGTGATCTACATTACATTGTAGTTCCCTATTCTTATGGAAATACATACATACAACGAACACATATAGAGCTCTTACTCTGAATATTTGGCGATCATACAACGTATCACTTGAATATTGTCTATGTTTTTTAAATATAGTTCTCAGGAGAAAATTTTGAACAGTAGTCAGTGGATATAGTCTGTCCAGCGACCGTTGGCGTGTACGTCACCAATTGTATATGACGTCGATCGTGAACACTGTTGCCAGACGTAATAAATAATCTTAAATCTAAATAGGTAACCCAATTTTCAACAAAATGAGATATCTTGCATGTTTGACATGGCGGGGATTTTTAGCGGTAAATTCAATTTGACCATTATTCCCTACCAGAAGTGTCTATCTATATGGAATCCATATTCATCGATCGATAAATCGAACTTAATTACAAAATCTTCTAGGTTACTCGGCGACTGTCAAACGTGAAATGCCGATTACTGGCGCGTTGGTCGAGAGGGTCCGACAACATTGCAAATTTTTCAATTAAATGACAACTTAACAAACATTCAACTTATTTTCATTACTCGGAATGTTAGTTTTTCTTGAGAGATACATACGATTTGATATGTTAAGAACAGAATATTTGTCGAAATGAATGATCCGGTCACTATCACTATATAACTACTTTTTCAGAAAATTACTTACGACAGATATGAATTTTGACCATTTCGAATTTTATTTGTTTGGGTAGGCAGCCTTGAGTCGTTATTTGCGCATGACTGTGACGTACACGCCAACTTAGACTGGACAGACTATATAAGGCATTGTTATAGCTCCTCCCCATATTGTAAGTCCATAGCGGAGTAGTGACTCAACGAATGTTTTATACAAAGTTATAAGTAGTTTTCTATCTAATATGTTACTCAAAATATAGAACTTATGTATTAGACTTCTCAAACGATTGCTCAATTTAGCAATATGAATATTCCATTTTAAGTGTTTATATAAATTCCAAGATATGTGGTGTTTTCTGTTTCCTTTATTTCACTGTTTAAATTTGGTATATATATCGTTTTATAACTTGGTCTATTTGCTGATGTTATGGAATAAGCAATGTAGTAAGTCTTGTCAATGTTGAGTGTCAGTGTATGAGAATTTAGCCATTCTGTAATTTTTTCCATAGCCTCAATCGCTTTTTTCTTTACTATATCTCAGTCGTCTCCATTGAATACTATAGCTGTATCATCCGCATAAGAGATCATTCGACCATCACCAATATTCACTTCTGTTAATGAATTTATGTAAATTAGAAAGAGTATTGGGCCGAGAACTGTTCCCTGGGGTATGCCAATCTTGATTTTCCTTGGCTCACTGAGTACATTGTTCACTTTTACTTTCTGTGTTCGGCCCTTTAGGTAATTCTCGAGGACGTTCCATACTGTCCCCCTGATTCCATATGCTTGAAGAGTCTCCAACAACCCGTCATGGGGAACAGTATCGAAGGCCTTCGCCAGATCCAGGAATATCGATATACATTTCTTGCCCTTATCTAAACATCTTACTATCCCTCTAGTTAGTTCATAGATAGCATTTTCAGTGCTCTTATTGTCTTGAAATCCATATTGGTGTTCGGAGAGCATATGGTGCTTACTCAAGAATTCCACCAATCTATCTTTTAGGCACCTTTTCAGAATCTTGGCAAAGTTGTTTATAACACTTATTGGTCTGTAATTATAGATTTCTTTATTGTTACCTGACTTATGTATAGGTGTGACAACAGAGCATTTGAAGTACGTCGGAACAATTCCCGTTTTGAAAATAGAGTTTATTATATGTTTTAAGGGCTGTAATATGTGGACATGAATAGATTTTATTAATTTAACAGAGATGGTATCTTCTCCAGCCGAACTACTATTTTTCAGTTTAGATATATTTTTTATTAAATCGTTTTCGTTTACTGGTCTCAAATACATTGTGAATAAATTATTTTTATTCGTTGTTATAGCTCTTCTTGGTATTTGAATTTTTTTTGCCAATTCAGTTCCTACATTGATGAAATAGTTATTGCAGAAATTTGCCATGTCTCTATCATTACGGAAGAGTAACCTATTTTTGTCTCGTATATTTAAGGTTTTTTTTCTTTGACTTCATTCGTTGCCTCCTTAATCAATTCATAAACTTTTCTCAGATTATTTGATTGCTCTAAAATTTTATTTTTATAGTATTCATTCTTTGTAATATTTATAAGTCTGTTTAAAGTATTCCTATATATTTTGTATTCTTGTGCTCTCTCGTGTGTGTAATTTCTTAAAAGATTCTTTTTCATTTTATGTCTGTGTTTGATGGAGGTGACTATAGCATCAGTAATCCAAGAAGTTTTCTTGCTAAGTATTTTTTTATAAATTATAGTTTTTAAATTTTCAATTGCCTCCATTATTTGGTTCATAAATTTTTCTGTTGCAACTTCTGGATCACTGACACTAATGACCTCCTTCCAGTCCCTATTGCTAAGTATTTGAGTCAATTTTTCATAATTTATTTTATAGGTACTATTATTTATTTCATCTTTTTTAAAATTTAACTTCATATTAAGAGAATATTTTATATTAATGAGAGTTGAATAGTGATCTGTTAAATAGCTTTTTATTATGTAAGAGTCATATTCATAACTGAGGTTTTGCCTCTTTTTTAAAAATATATGGTCCATACATGTACACGTGTTCTGTGTTATACGGGTACCTAAATTTATATAAGATACAAAACCCCTTGATGCTAAGATCGCCAAATACTCATTTACATAATTGTTTTCTTTGTCAAGTAGATTCAGATTTATGTCTCCTGATATTATATTTATATCATAATTCATTTGTTTTATAAATTCATTTATTATCTAATTCAATTGTAAATTTAAATGGTAATTGGAAATGGTTTCCTTATTTTTATTGACTATCTACTTATATTTTTTAATGTAGTTTCTTTCTGCTATTGTTGAAAACAGTATTGAATATAACAGAGTTTTCAATGATGATATTGGAACCGAATATTAAGAATATATGGCGATAATAATCTATTCATACTCAATTATTCAAAAAAAAAAACTTAATAATCGTAACTTCTGAGTTTAGTACTCATGAAATATAGATATGTCGATTTCTCTGTCATAAACATTTTTTCTCTGTCATAAACATTTTTTCTCTGTCATAAACATTTTTTCTCTGTCATAAACATTTTTTCTCTGTCATAAACATTTTTATCCTTGAAAAACCTGGAAATCTCAGGGATTTTTTTTTCCTGAAATATCCTGGAATTCACATAGAATTTCGGGATCACTTAGGGAATTTTTTCAAGTGATCAGTTTTCTCCAAATTTGCTTTCTGCAGATGTAAAACAACTATTAATTTGCAAGAAAAAAAAAATCGTCACGTAAATTTCCAGAAATAATAATAAATACTGATAAATTCTTATGTGAAAGCAAATTGTCTGACAGCATTATTTGAACATGATGCAAATTCTCTTGGTAAAAAGTATATTAAATTCGTGTGTCTAAGACATTTAGTCTGTATTTATAAAAATGAAGGATTTACTTTCAAGTAAAAGGTAGAAGCAAAAGCTAGAAGTAAAAGGTTTTGCTTCAATTCGTATTCATAATCTCTATCTTTTCCTTGCAAAGAAATGCTTCGGATAAATAAAGTAAAAGGTACAGCGATTTCGACAGGCTGACGCCAGTTGCACATTACACGATTTCGTTTATCGTGATCTGAGTTTTCATATTGGATGCTTTTAAATCGTTCAAAATCAACATTTTCATTTGTTCTATTGAAAGGATACCAGTCGTAGATGTAATTATGGATCGCGAACAAATTATTGCATTGTGGGTAATTTATCTTCATCGGAAGAAAAAGACGCAATCGTCTTCAGTATGTTCATCCAATTAATGAGAGACGTGAGGAAGTTGGGACGTCTTATATTTTTTTCTATCCTTATAAATTTTAATTTTTATCTCATAAAATAGGTTTTGCTTCAACATGCGATATCAAAACTTCAGCGTCAATTGATTCCATTGTCCTACGCACCTCGAATAAACAAACTGAAATTAAACAAAAACAAGCGGTGGTCACTACAGACAACTCCTTCACGACACACGACTAAAAATCGTCCAATGTAAAAGCGTGCATTTGGTCAAATAGGCCACTGAGATGAAGAGACGATACGGTTCCCGTGTGGCTCCAGTAGCAATGGACGGCTGCAGCACGGCTAAAAACCGTGCCCGTGTTATAATCGTACTATGTGAAAACGGCCATACTCTTATTCAGTCGATTACGAAAAATTTCCAGTGCGGTTTTTCCCCGCACGGGCGATATCGTGTAATGTGCAACTAGTGTGAGACTTGCAGTGAGCAATCAACGCGTATGTGCTCTGCATTTATTTGTTTCATACTTCAAACTGTTGGCAATCTGATTCACGTGACGTACGTCTTGGCTTGTAGTATTTTCTTGTACGTAAATGCACCATATTGGCCATAGCAATCAGAGCACTAGGACCATACAACTAAAAATCACTTATAAGATCCCTTCCATGCGAAAACACTCCTCAAAATACAAAAATTTTATATAACAAGCTGTGTGAGGTCTAGGCAACTACTGAAAGGAGTGAGAAAAGTTGTTGTGGACCTAGATTCCTATTTTTAGAAGCAAATCCTTCAGTTCACAAGCAAGTGCTTTTTTTTTTATAAATACGACAAACGTAAAACCTTCTACTTCAAAGCAAACCCCTCGAAGTAAAACCTTTTCCTTCACATATTTTTATGAATATACCTTGAAGGAATTGCTTAATTTTTTTGAAGTAAATGGTAAGGCTTTTTTTTTAAATACGGCCTATTTTGACAGAAAAAAAACCTATGACAGGAGTGGACCACGAGAGGAAAAGCGTATCGCAATTCACCTGGAGAAGTAATAAAATCACGTTGAATATCCTGGAATTCTCAGGGAATTTTAGATCCTGACTTGAGTAGACACCCTGATTTTTATTATCAAATTAGTATATTTGTTTGGGGATGATTATGGAATAAATTTGTGAAAGATTCCACATTCAAAAACTTCAATGCATAATATAAATCAAGTTGGAATTTTAGACAATCATATTTTGAATAGCCAAAAACAATACATTTTTGAGTCTATTTGTATTCAACGTAGACTGCTGAAAATAATGTTGCGTTAAAATCCTGAACAACTTGGTTTAGTTGTGCGGGATGTCAAATCTTGTGCACTTATTCGAACGTATTTTCAGGGTTAGTTCAGTGCGTTTTGTTCCATCCCACCAAACCCTGTCTCTTCGTCGCCACTCAAAGGCACGTGCGCATCTACGATTTGGTCAAGCAGACGCTGGTGAAGAAATTAATGACTAATTCGAAATGGGTGTCGACGATGGCGATACATCCTGCCGGCGACAACCTTCTCGTCGGAACGTACGATAGGAAAGTGCTGTGGTTCGATTTGGATCTGAGCACTAAGCCGTACCAGATTTTGAGGTTACACGGTACTGCCGTGAGAGGAGTGGCGTACCACAAGAGGTATCCGCTGTTTGCTTCTGGGTCCGACGATAGGAGTCTGATCGTTTCGCACGGAATGGTTTACAAGTAAGTGAAATGGAAATATAATAGTTATTTATGTACGACTTATCAAAAAGCGGTTTTTATATTTGAACTTGTCTCGAAAAATATCTCTATTAGTTTTTGGATATCTATGCTAGAAGTACCCTTAACCCCCAAAATCCCATCGTAATTGGCCCACACTGTACAATATCGTATCGTTTTTCAAGATCGCCCATGATGATCCATATCAGAAGTTTTCCACCACCTGCCACTAGGTGGCGACAAAAAATCGACTGAAATCGATCAACTTTTTTTCAAGAATGTTGAGATATTTTATTGCCCATAAAAGTTGTTTCTGATGGTTGTCAATGACTTTTACACCTGTTGCTTACATTTTTTCAAAACTATCAAATATACGGCGGTGAGAGTAAGTCACATACTTTTCATGACTAATAAAGAGGATATGAGGCACTTCAATTAACCCATTATATCCCATTGTACTCATTAGAGTACAGCCAACATAATATTTTTTTTACTCAATCTAGTAACAGTTGAATCAACTGTAATATTAAATTTTGATTGTTTCAATATTTTTCCATAGCCAGCACCTATATATTACAGAATAATTTAGATCCTGTAATTTTTTCACGAAACTTGGCATATAAGTGACAGTGAAAGGGAAGACAGTGATGCTGAGTTCAATTTTCGCTTGTCAGTTCTACGTCTAATTATCAAGCTATGAGCAGTTATAGGATCTCCATTCGTGGTAAAAATGGTGGTGGATGATGTTCACAAATGTGATAAACATGACTCTTATCAACGCATGGAAAATATTTCAAATTGTGAAGGGAGAGCCAATTAGTCTTGTTGATTTTCAGAGAATAATTTGTTCGTCATTATTTGGCTTGTCACGAAAAATCAAAATATAAAAGCTAGTCAACTACCAGTAAGTGTGAGAAAACATGAAGGTGGCCCTTTTCCACTTGAATTATAAAACAAGTGAAATGTTCTCTGTGTCATAAACGAGTCAGATGGAGTTGTTCAAAATGCAAAGTGGCTTTATGTGTTGAAAGAGATTGTTTTGCCATTTACCATTTTTTATTTTTTGTTTTTGTAATATTATAACTTGTTTCAATCCATAATTTTCTGTCGTTTACTTTTGAAAAATATGAGTTTGGTTCTAATAAAGTTTGTAGTTGAATTAAAAATTTTTTATTTTTTTTACAACGTATTCTCCCATTGTACTCATCTGAGTACATGGGTCTCGCAGCTAACTCATGAATTTTCGAACATAGGTTACATTTACTTTTATGTTCCAAACAACGTATATTTTGCCAAAACAACAAAGAAAATTGATGCCGCTCGAAATAATGTCTTGGGTTATAATGGGTTAAATTCAATATTATTGGTATAGTTAATGTAATGGTTTGAAAATAAATTTGACAACATTAAACTCTAAAAATTTGGTTTTCACTGAATATTTTTATTCGTTTCAGCGATTTGCTCAAAAATCCTTTGATTGTTCCTCTCAAGAGATTGGAAGATCACCAGCAGACAAACGATTTTGGAATTTTTGGTGTTCATTTTCATCCACTTCAACCTTGGGTATTCTCTTCCGGTGCTGATGGTACTATTAAGTTATATTCGAATTGATGTTTATTTTATATATTACTATTTGAATTTATTGAAGTTCATACTAAATTGAATAAACAGTTTTTTGAAACGTCGACTTGAACTCATTTCTATAATTACTTAAAAGGTAATTTAGGTCTATTAGATTTGCGGTGTTTTTATAAAATTAAGTTAGTTTTTGCAAAATCTAAACACGTTAACTGCCGCAATGAGAAGACCAAATCGGGTACCCCTGTGCCAAGTTTCACTATATAGTAATTTCAACATAATTCTACTCGTAGATAACGAAAATATATGTAAACTCAACAAATTTTGTTTTTTTACATGTTTTTCGTATGAAAATGTTTATGGCACAACATGTGTGCCTCGCGGCACAGCATATGCGAAATTATTAGTTTGTGCCACGAGGTACAGTGTTGTGCCTCAACAGAAAAGTTAGAGCTTGTTGAAAAAAATTGCAGCATCCTTGGCTAATTTCGCATTAGTATATTTGCATTTGATTTACGGTGCGCACGTACTTTTATGAAATGTGTAGTTACGAGGAACATTAAAGTAAATTACAAAAATTATGAGACGAAATGATGTCGGATGAGGAAGAAGAGCCGTTTGGCGATGGTGGAACCTCGGATGAGTTTTCCCCAGAAAGCAGTAGTGAATGTGATAGCGACGATACAGATAGTGAGAGATACTAGATAGTAGATCTAGGAGAGATGGTAGAAATGCCATGTCGGAAAGATCCAGAGAGAAAAGAACCAAAATTAATCGTTGACTATAATAATTCCAAAGCATTTATTGACTTATCCGACCAACGAAAAGCATACATCACTCCACTAAGACGTGGAATGAAGTGGTATCGCAAACTGGCAGTAGAAATAATTTTGGGAAGTACATTTTGAAACATACTCTCAATAAACATAATAGCCAGATTCGACAGCGCTTACCAGAAAACCTAGGAAATCCTGAATTGGCAACTTATGAGCTGGAACACACTGGTAAGCGACTACGCTGCACACTTTGCTATGAAAATTATAGTGCAGAATTTGGACGTGTAGCTGCTCAAAACAGGACTCTGAGATCCAATTGGTCATGCTCCACATGCAAGAAGCCCTACTGTGTAAATTGCTTTTTTCACACACTTAAGTGCCACCTCAATTAATAATAAGTATGCGTAGTTTGTTCTTTTTTACCATAAACGTTTTGTATTCATGTTCTTTATTATAATAAAGCTTGCAGTTGATGAAAAGTATCCTTAGTTTTGTAAATATCAGGCATGTTTGTAAAAAATAATCGATTGATTACATTTTCATACATAAAATCCATACAAAGAAAAAATTTCGTAGGCTTTTCACAGAGAATTTCTCACCGTGCCACACTGAATTCATTTCTGTAGAAATAATAGGCATAAGTGGGTCATATACTGTACCTCACCACATAAAGTAATAGTTATGCATGAGGCACAGTATATGAACCTCAATGCGCCAACATGAAATTTTGTGAGGCACTTAACGCGCACCTCGTGGCAGTCAACGTGTTAATCGAGTTTTATAGTAGTAGCCAACAATACATAACATTTAACATCGTAACGATTAAAAGATTATACTACAGTGAGTTATTGATAAACATCAAAACGAATTTCCATTTCTAGAAGCATTTTTCAAGAAACAAAGCTAAATGCACGCGATATTCACAAGCTATCACCCATCTAAGTACTAACCCAGACACACGGTATTTAGCTTCTCTAATCGGAAGAGTTCAATAAATTTCAGCTTGCTATGGGTGTAAATCCAACATTTGGATGTCATATAGTGCCATCTCACAAAATTTAGATGTAACAGTTCATTATCATCCATCGGCAACAATATAAGTACCACAAAAATTTACGAGATGGCGTTATATCAAATTGTCAGTATCAGAGTGGACAGGAGGCTATCACAAATAGTTATTTAAAAATTACAACTATACAAGTAAACATCAAAACCAAATCTAAACATAAAATTTCATCTAAATCGTTAAAGCCGTTTCCGAGATACGTCATTATAAGTTACTACCTAATAACATCCAACATTTGGATAATGTCATCTCACTAAATTTTGAGATTACATTGATTATCATTCATCGGCAACAATATAAGTACAACAAAAATTTACGAGATGGCATTATATGAAATTCTCAGCGTGACAGCGGATAGGAGCCTGTCATAAATAGTTATAAAACTTTTTTTGTGTTAAATTTCGTTTTTACAAAAAATACAACTATATAGGGGTATACTTAGAAAGCAAAACCCTGTCTATATCGTTAGAGTCGTTTCGCAGATTCAAAACCATAAAAAACAAAAAAAATTTAACCAAATTTTGATAGTTTCATTCTGCAACGAAAACAATCTCAGGTGAATTCAGCTCATTTGCTGTGATACGAACCGCTGGAGATGTCAATATGTACCGGGATATTGAAATGAAAATTAGAAATATGTACGTAAAAATGGCAGCGGTTGCAGAAACCCAGGTACCAAATTTCAGCTCATTCGACTCGATGGGAGATGTCGATATATACTCGATATATATATATATATATATATATATATATATATATATATATATATATATATATATATATATATATATATATAGGTATATATATATATATATATATATATATATATATATATATATATATATATATATATATATATATATATATATATATATATATATATATATATATATATATATAGTAGATAAGGGGGGGATCAAGGGGATCAATCCCCCCCTCATGATTCTACGAAAATTATAATAGAATTGAATAAAAGTCTTCGTTTAAACTTATTTAAGTATTCATGAAATGGACGCTCGCTATAATTATGGACAGATTGAGCACATGTAAAGTGAATATCTACTCATAATTTTAACATAATAATAAACCAAGAAATTGAATCGTTTTCCTAATTTTGGGTAAATTAACTAGCAGTTTTGAGCAAATTTTATTCAATGTTTATTTAGTAAGTTCAATCGGTCACTATGAGCAAAAAACGTGTTTAAAAAAGTTCAAATGACTCTAAAGGAAAATTTTTTTATTTCGAAAGGAAGAAGTCAACCAAAATCTCGTCGCATTTCTTCTCTTTCTAAATTGTATACTGTACCTACTATCAAACAAAACTGCTCAAGCTTTTGTATAGTATTATATCTGAATCACGAGCAGTTTCGTTTAATAGTATAGGTAGTATAAAATTTAGAAAGGGAAGAAGTACGAGGAGGCTTTGGTTGACTTTTTCCTTCGTAAATAAAATTTTCCATTTCACTTACGTTTTTTGGTCCTAGTGAAGGATTAAATTCCTGTTTATATTCTAGGAGCGTGACTTTCGCTCATAGAAGATTTTCAATCAATATTTAATATTTCGAATATTTTTTTGAGGTAGAGTAGGTATCAAAATATGTTTAACTCTTGACTTTGATTGTCAATTCAATTACTCCATAATATTTGGAAGTTAATAAAAATTGTCCAGTTAGTAAAAATGTTCTTGTGATGGCGTTCAATCTATTTCCGGACTTATACTATTCATTACTAATCATGAGAATATAGTCTAGTCAACAAGTGCTTCTTTTGTTAAACCTTTTTCATGAGTCTCGAAAGGATATTATGAACAAGTTCTCATTCGATTCGGAAGAGCATTTAGATATTTTTTGAAAAAGTTAAGTTCCGTTCGCGAAAATTGTAAAAGTTATAATCAATTTACTGAAAGAAAAAATTATCTCAAAAACTAATAGATATTTTTGATATCTGAATGAAGATATAAGAAGAGGAGGATATTTTCTAGAAGAAAGTCTCCAGGAACTGTAGAATTAATGTTTATAATTTTCCCAGAGGGGCAAAAATACGGCCGAAAACGGGTAATCTGGCTTGCGAAAGCAATGCCCATTTTGAACACTATAACAATAAACATTATTTAACTATATTGAATATTAAATTGAGGAATGAAAAATTTCAGGTTCTCAATGGATAGGTGAATGAACAATAATCCAGCGACAAAACATTTTTATCGCAATTTTTCAATTAGTTATGCAATAGTTTTTTGCTGCTTGAACAAGAACATTGCAAGTGTGATAACTTTTAAACTATAGATCTAGTTTCCAAAGACTGCAGAATAGATCCCCGTTAAAAAAAATTTTAAAATTTAATTTTTTAGTTTTTTATAACAATTTACTTAGTTGCAAAATTTAACACTTTAATTAATCATAATTTTTTTTCTTGATTCTCTTGAACATTGAAAAAAACCATTTTCATGTAGCTTCCGATAATAAAAAACGGATCATTAAAATTATAAAGAAAATTTCATTTTGATGTTACAAAACTACGAAAATTGTTGATAAACAACTGAAAAATTGAAATTTTCCAATTTTTTCAACGAGGATTTACTCTGAATCCTCATAATAATAGCTCCAAGAAGGAAAAAAAATCTCAGATCTATAGTGAATGTTAACACACTTACAATTTTCATGCTCAAGTGCCAAAAAATTGTTGATAAACTATTGCATAACTAATTGAAAAATCGCTATTATCGCCGAAATATTGCTCATTCAACGATTTAGTAACTGTCTGAATTTTTTCATTCCTTAATTTTCATATTTAATATAGTTAAATAATGTTTATTGTTGAAGTATCCTT